>JAOWMA010000140.1:0-120099 GCA_025962755.1 Colletotrichum tropicicola
AGTTATAATAATTTAAAAAAGTAGTTTTAGTTTAGTTTATTTAAAAAATAGTTAAAAGTTTTATTTTTATATTTTTTAGTAAATTATAAAAGTTATTTATAAGTTTTATAATATACTATATTACTTAATTTTAGTAGTTATTTATAAAAGTATTTAAGTAGATAGTAAACTACTAAGTTTTTAAGATACTTAGTAAGTCTTTAGCGACCGCTGCGGCGTTCCGAATATGGTCTAGTGTTTGTTGTTTATTCCGGCCACCGCACGATCAATAAATCCATTTGCAGGGTGTTGAAAATGGATCACTTGAAGCTGACATCCGAGTGGCTCGAAATGTGTCCCCTTACCCACCGCGTCCAACGTTAGAAGGTCCCAGTCGGGATTTCTCCCATAGGACTCTTTGCATCGGACGAATGAAAAAGACAATAGCAAGGAACAGACTTGTAGGCTGATGGATCACCGTTCCATCAAGTCGTGTGTCGGGGTGTTGGTTCAGGGTTGTATGCGCACTCGCAGTGGAGCATGCAATCTTTGTTCTTGCACTTATTGGCCTCAATTCCCGGTGGGATGACCGATGGTGGGTCGTGCCTGGTCTCAGTGACCCGTAGTTCCAGATTCATTAACAGCAGACGTATGGTAGAAGCCGGATTTCTAGGTAAATATAGATAAGGTGCTTCTTCTTGCCATGAACGAAGACTTTGTATGCTCGAAGGCCGTATGTTCGAAGGGTGTCAACTAATCGGGTAGTGTCGATTCTTCGTCACAGAGCGAATAGAAAATGGCTTCCGCACCGCTTCCACCTGGCATAGATCTCCAGGAGTCAAGAGTCTCCGACATCATTGGCGCTCTCAGTTTCACTTGGGCACTTGCTGCCGTGGCCGTTGTGCTCCGGTTTTTCGCTCGACGAGTCCAGGCCAACAAGCTCTGGTTGGAAGACTGGCTGATAACTGTTTCATTGGTATTTTCAACCAATCCATCTCCCTTTCCTAAGCTCCCGACTTCAGGATGATACAAATGGCATGGTGCTGACAGATGTTCAAGGTTGCTGCAGCCGTCCACGTTTTCATAAGCATCGGGTATAGTAAGTAGTAGTTCCTGCGCCTCCTTGGGTCAATGACCCATGAGTTTAGGCATCGCACATGAACCTCCCATACTGACTGAACTTGGCTCATGTTAGTGATACCAAATGGAACCGGCAAACACATCTGGGCTGCACCAGCCTCCGCGACAAAGGCATGGGCAATCGGCCTTTTCGTCTCGGAGACGGCCTACACGGCGACATTGTCAACGGTGAAATGGTCGACCTTGGCTCTCTACTGGCGCATCTTCAGCGCCCGCAAAAGCATCAGAATCTTGATTTGGATCCTGTTCGGCATCGTTTCAGCTTGGTGTATTGCCGTAGTACGTCAAAGGATGCTTTCCCCCGTGCCGACGAGAAGATTCGGCCAGCATATTCCTTGTCGGAGGACTGACTTGGATCCTGCAGGCTCTCGTCACCGTCTTCCAGTGCGTTCCCGTCCACGCTTTCTGGTCCCGCTTCGACGCGGTGAACCCTATGCCGCCGGACCAGTTCACGTGCGGCGTCGACGTCAAGATGTTCTTCAAGGGAAACTCCATACCCAACATCATTACGGACGCGTTGGTTATCCTGCTGCCGATCCCCTACGTCTGGACATTGCGACTACACAGAGCGCAGAAGCTTGCTCTTGCAGGTATCTTTGCGCTGGGTACCTTGTAAGTAGACAGCAGTTTCCCCGTCACCGCAAGAGGCACGTACTGAGAGCTGCGGGCCATACAGCGTCACCGTGGTGTCGATGGTGCGGTTGTACGTGATTCTTTCTGTCGACCTCACGTCTCCCGACATTACCTGGAACTTCATCGATACAATCATCTGGACGAACGTGGAAGCCAATACGGCCATAATTTGCGGTACGTTGACTCTGAGACGTTTGCTAATCAATGAGTGAGATTCCCAGCTGACACATATCTTGCTACCGCCAGCTTGCCTGCCTTGCCTGAAGCCACTGCTCAACTTGGTGATGAAGGGAAAGCTCAAGTCTTCGATCAATCCAAGCAATCCGAATTCCGGCGGACGCTATATGTTGAACGATCGAAGCAAGCCCACTGCCAGCTTTCCTGGCGTCACTAGCACTGGCCCGACAGTAATCAGGAAAGGTCTAGGTAACAGCGGCTCCGACGATGAGCGTCCCTTTACCCGGCTAAGTGAGCAGGATTCGAGCACAGGCAACGACGAAGGTGGCAGTGGGCACGAGGTTGCAGGGGCGACTGATGGAAAGGGCATATTGGTCACCAGGGAGTTTAACCTGAATGACGGTTCTCGATGAAAGCGACAAATCATTAAATTAATCGGCGGTGTCATGAGAATTCAATGCCTTCTCTGTCCCCGGACTGGTACCCAACGCCGGGACCGAGACTATTTGATCGGAGACCAGGCCTGCTAGGGAACAAACTTTCAGCAAACCAGATGCCCATGTATTGGGCCCAGCCAGACTGGAGATACAAAACTCAAAGGCCCGTGAAGTGGCAGGCCCTGGAACCAAATGGAGCCAGAAGCTTTCCGGATGGAGAAAACCCGCTCAACCCTCATTGGGGAGCAAAACAAGCCCACGAGTCAGGTTGGGGCGAAGCCATCTGCCACCCATGACCGACCTGAGACGCATCGGACGAACCGAGCAGGTGAGACAAGCGCCGGCAGTAGGGCGTAGGGCTGGGCGTAACCGGACTACTCCTCGAATCGGTAGATGACACGCGGCAGATGGAGACGCAGTTCTTACTCGGGTTCGTCGGAGATCCTGAGGCCTGCCGCGTGCCCAGGCCGGCGTCCAGGCCGCTGGAAAGCTGAACTCCCGCGTTACCATCCTGCTGGGTTGCCCTCACGAATCAGGAGCGCCCGTCAATGCTGTGTTGACAAGGACCAACGATATAGTCACGACAATAAGAGCGTTTCAACAGTTGCCAACTTGTGATCACTGAAGCAGAGTGTCTTGGCCCAACAACCTTAAATAGCTGTTCGTCGCCGTCCTGTTCCGGCGTTGATTGTGCTACTACCCAACTCATCTGAGCTCTTTGACAGGTCTGGCACCATTGCTGCGCGAACATGGCATTCTCAAAGTCTGGACTCTTCACTCTGGCCCTCTTGGCCTTCACACTCACCCCGATCACTGCGAGCCCGCTCCAGAGGTGAGACGTCCAATGGGCAGTTTGCAACAGTGTGTGAAAGAATCTAACCGGACGCAGCGCCAATACACTCGCTGAGCGAGACCCTCAAAACGGACCAGCCCGTTTCTCCTGCAGCTGTGTCGTCGGCAAGACCCGCAAAATGAGTGCCCCGATCTGCAACGGCGCCGGGGGCGCAACCGGAGTGGACTCGAATAAGGACGGAGAGGCGTGCAACGGGTTGACGACCAAGTTGACGACGCAGGACTGTCAGGCGTTGATCGACCCGGCGTCCAAGGTCGAGTGCGTCCAGACTGGATAAGAAAGATGCATCATTAATAAATTGTTTTGTCGTTACAAAACATACCCTGTTGTATTGTTGGTTTCGTGATTTCCACACCCTGAGAACGGCTCGGAACAAGAGAGGACAGGTCCGGAGCTAAGCCGTTGACCTTGTCACGTTGCTGCTGCCCTCACTCTGCACCCTTGCTCCGCCGTCCCCAGTTGTCGCCGTATCTCCTTCGGGAGTATTAATCGGTGCCCCTTCGGACGTGTCGCCTTCGCCCTCTTTCACTTCCGTCTTCTTCTCCCCCACGAATCGTTTCCAGGCCAGGCCTCCCCCGAACCCTGTGAGCACTGCGCCGGCGCCGATCGCCTGGGCTGTACCGTATATCGCGTCAAAGACGAAAGCCCCGGAGCCTGTTGCAGAAGCAAATGTGAGCGAATATGTCTCCGGTGCTCGAGCGGCAAGGAGATTGGGGGCAAAGGTAGCATGTTTGAGATGGCCGGAAATACACGCCGGCTGCGCGAACTTACTCGCAGTGACACCATGCGCGGCCACTCCCACCGCGCCCGCAACGGGGGCGGAAATCAGCGCCGGCGTCGCGACAGCCACGAGTCCCGCGGCCCCGAGACCGTAGCACACTGCGGGGCCCGGGTTGTGACGCACCCAGGTCGTGGCCTGTAACGCACTCGAGTTAAACATCTGTCATGTCGACCATCGTCTGTGTCCCCATACCGTACCTTTTTGAAGACTGTAGGCTTCTTCGCCGCGGGCTCGAGGCCCTCGTCTCTGCGCTGCTCGGGTTTCGTATCCGTACCCGGGCTCGGGAATCTCGCCAGGTTGTCGACTCGGCGTAGAGGCTGGTCGCCAGCTGCCGTCGGCTGGGTTGCGTTGGTCATTGTGTGAGGGTCACCAAACAGATGTCCTAGTAAAGGCGAAGTCTCAGATGCTTTCAATCAAACTGGCAACGTGGAATCCAAGCAAAATCTCAAAAGAATGAGCAAAATGCGGGAGAAAAGGCAGAGGGAGAAAGGACCGACAATCAACTGAGCAGGCACCCAGCAAAAGAACCCGAATGCGAGGACCCAACAGGCTCCATTCTGATTCGTCAGTGTTGGTGACGCTGGCCATGAACCAACAGCACCCATCGTCGCCAGTCCCCCATTTGGGCGGTGCGTCGTCATCGGCTTTAAGAGGACCAAGAAACCGGGCGAGCAGTGGGACCAGGTGTGCTTCGCCCACGCGGCTCGCGCCACGTTCGCAGTGTTCTCCCAAGCCACACATCGCTTTTGCCATCAGCGGCCCTGAGGAAGTGTGGCTTCGTCTTTTGAGATAGTTAGATCGTGGCCCGTGAGACTTGTCGCTTCATGTGAGGAATTCAAAGTCAGCTTGGCGTCAGTCAGAGTCGGCAACGTCCATGGAAGCAACTCTCACTTGGGTGGCGGGCCTCACTCTAGTGCCTGGTTCAACGCCAAGCGAGAGCGGCCGCGCAAAAGTCCCCAGCGAGAGGGCGCTTCCACTAGAGCGGTCGATTAGCCGCCAATAGCGAGGGCGGCAAAGTGGAGGCGTCTATTCCTGGAATGAGTTTCTTGAATACTAGTTTTCATCCCCCTCAGCGGCGCCCCCTCTCAACACACACCCCCAAGCAAAACCGTCAACAGTACGGGGGAACGGAGCGCAGAAACCAGAACCAGAGAACAAGATTCACGATGTTGAAATACTGTAGTCTGAAAAGAGGCTTCTCCAACAGTTATAAATAGCTGGCTCTCTGCCGCCCCAAGAAAAGAAATCCATCTTCCTCTCTCATCAACTCAGACCAACTCATAAGCCAATCAAGTTGCCACGATAATTTGTTTCCCAAATTCAATCAGCCACAACTTCAAGAGACAAAAGCAGTTGCCAAACCAACTCCTGTCGTTGTATCACATCGTCTTCCAAGACATCATCTCATTTCCTCATCCCATCTCGGAGCTGTCATCTGAACCTGCACGTCGCCATCTCCACGTGATCGAAGTCGCCGTTTGCCTACCTATTGGTTCGACCTCGACCTAATTCAAAGTCGTATTCTTGTTTCCAAGCTCTTACCACAACTCTCGCGACACCTCAAGTGTCTCTATTCGCCCGCCTGGTCGGCGTACTCTACCACTTCAATAAGAACTCGACATCCGCCACCGGTGTCTTCCTTGCCTTGACTCTAGTACCATCGAGATTGCCCAAGAAGCAAACAACACAATCTTCTCGGTCTTTTTGGTGCAGTGCAACTGGTCTTTGTGTCCAACGACTCATTTCAAAGATCACAGCTCGGTAAGTCCTCACGTTCACATTGCCCTCTCTTTATCACTGTACTGTGTTTCGGCATGTCGATCGGTGCTGTCCACTCAGACGAGTGAACTGTCAGCAAGAGGTCAGATGGTAAACTTGTCGTCAACGGCGACATTGTATTTTGGACCTCTTTCCAAAGTATAAAAGGAGAGACATTTCTTCCGCACTTGCTAATTTTTGAGATCCAGAACACCACAAATACAACCCAAGCCCAGAGTCTCAAACAATTTTTGAGCCTTTAGAAACCATACAAAACTTCATTTCTCATTACCAAGGCGGCTGGCCTCCTTTTCAACTCGTCAAACACCACCCACCTACCCCAGATCTCCCGCCAACGCGTCAGACCATGGCCGCTTCCGACAGTATCCTCTCCAAGACAACCTTCGCCTTCATCATGGCGGACGTCGACCAGACCGAGATCTGCAAGCTCAAGGACCAAGTCGTCAAGCACCGGGAAAAGGCTGTCCGCGATGACGGGGTCATCTCGGCACTGGCCCGGGAGAATCAGCAGCTGAAGGCCCTGAAGGACGTCGACCAGACGCAGATTGTCCAGCTGCAGGCCGAAGTCAACGAGCTCAAAAAGAGACTCGCCGTCCTCGTCTATCGAGATGAGCGTCTGCGTGCAGGAAACCACCAGCTTCGAGAGCAGCCGCATCAGTTCTACTTCCGCCGCCAGGAGAGCGCGGAGAACGCGACAAATTCTACCTCTCCCGGCTTCCGCTACAACACGCAAGCGACCGGAACGTTGTCGCCCTTCTCGCCCAACACAAATTTCCCTGCCGAAACCCAGAATGAGGGATATGTGCTCGTGTCCAACTCTGACAGCGAGGACCCGGTTAAGGACGACGGGTACTTGGCTTCGGACAGCGGATTTGAGGGGTATGGCTCGGAGATGGACCTGGATTAGGGGCACTCAGTGAAGTTGGCTGGCATGATGGGCAAAATAGTCTGGATTTTGGAAGGTGGTCTGCGGATTTGGAGTTGGGCGAACGTTGATGAATGAAAACGGCTGATAGAGCCTGCTGGTACAGGCAAAAGACGGCTGCGCTGGGAAAGCAAGGAAAAAAACACATGGCACAACAGTTTAGTTAGTATTTCGCTCACGGAACGGATAGTATAGAATAGAGAGAGTGCAGTCGACACCACAAATGAACATCGGATCCATAGGAAACCCGTTCTCCCATTGACCACGATCAATCGCTCCCCCAACACCTGTGCTCAAGCTTCACCCCCAACCCCTACACCTACATACACCCAGCCTCCTCCCCTCACACCGCAGGGCTGTGCCTCCCATGCCTCCCATCATACGCGTGCCCCTCCGGCCCGTACGAGGGACTCACGTCGCCCATCCGCGGCGACTGCGTCACGTCGCTCCCCATCTCCACCGACCCGCCGTACCGCGGGCTGCTCGGCATCTCGCTCGCGCTGTGCGGCACCTCGAGCTCTGCCGCGTGCACCCCGGGCGCATACGCGTGCGCGTGCGCGTGCGGTTGCGCGTGCGGTTGCGCGTGCGGTTGCGCGTGCGTCTGCGTCGGCGACATCCCGAACCCGGGCTTCGGCTCCGGCGACGAGTACGGCGTGTACCCCGGCAGCTCCGACATGGCGCTCTGCCGCGACGCCTGCACGGCCGCATCCGCCTCCGCCCTGCGTCTGCGCCGGCGGCGCGTCAGCACGAGACATATCCCCAGACTGACGAGGGCGATGGCGCCCAGCACGCCGCCGACGACGCCGCCGATGATGGCGCCCTTGGACGGGCCGCTGTCCGAGTCCTCCGGCGCGGGCGTCGCGGACGTGGAGGGCGAGGCGGTGACGCTCGGCTCGACGACGAGGGTGTACGCGGGCGTGTAGGCCGGCCTCGACAGCGAGGGGTCAAAGATGTATTGCAGGTAGACGTCGCTCCACGCCCTGGGCCCCTTGACGTAGGCGCCGCCGGAGGCGGTGCCGCCGATGGCGTCGACGACCTGGGAGGGCACGGGGGCGAGGCGGCGGGCGGCTTCGGCGTCGTAGCGGCCGGTGTAGTTCTGGGAGACGAGGGAGAAGATCTCGACGGGCATGTGCTCGGCGCAGGTGTTGACGTTGCCGCCGCTGCCGTCGTTCTTGGTCTGCATGCCGCCGACGATGAGGAGGTTCTCGCCGGCGACGTGGCAGGTGTGGCCGTACATGCCGTCGGCGCGGGAGTGGACGAGGATCCACCGGAAGGTCGGCAGCGAGAGGACCCAGATCTCCTCGGAGGTGATGTAGGAGGCGTAGTTCTCGACGCCGGCGATCATGTAGATGTTCCACGAGGACGAGTCCTTGGCCGGCACGACGACGGCGCAGATGTCGGAGCGGCCCGTGGGGATGCGGGGGAGGCCGAAGGTTTCCTGGCGGAACCAGAAGCCCGTCTCGATGTCGTAGATGTCGACGAAGGAGAGGTTGATCTGGGTGTTTGTCAGTGGAGGCGAGACGGATGTCAAAGGACTGTGAGGCTTACGTTGATGTTTCCCGCGTTCGCCCCCTCGATGCGCTCTCCGAATGGCGTCTTGTTGCGGGTCGTCTGGCCGCCGAGGTTGACGATGATGCCCTTGTCTCCGACGGGGACGTGGACCATGGCGCCGTTCATGCGCGGGCCGACGTAGGTCGGCACCGAGATGTTGGTGAGCTTGGGCTGCGATGCATCGGCGGTGTCGAGCTCGAGCATTCCTTCGAGGACTGGGCATGTCAGCCGTGGTCATCAACAACAGAGTCTCCGTACTTACATCGGAAGTCGGACGACGTCGTGTAGTCCAAATTTGCGGGACCGCTCCGTTGCTGGATGTAGCCCTGGAAGACGTAACTCCTATTCAGAGTCGGCGCATCGCAAAATGCCGCAGCGCCAGGCCGGTCGACGATCTCTCCGTTATTAGAAACCTCAAAGTCCGTCGACTTGGCCCAGCGCTCCGCGTCAATGTCAAACTCCCAGATGGCGGGTTCGGGGAGGTCCTTGTCGGCGAGGTAGGCCGGGTTCTCGTCGCTGTTGAAGGAGAACCATCCGCCCAGCTGGTAAACCTTCCTCGTGGACTCGGAGTACCACATCGCGTGCTCGATGAGGCCGTTCGGGACGTCGGGGGCCTTGCCGATGGAGCTATAGGGGCCCGTCTCCTGGTTGGTGAAGTTCCGGGACAGGTCCAGGACCAGGAGCTGGTTGTCTACGGATTTCTCAGCGAAAGGGGTTCAGCACGACGGCGCAACGGTCAAGATGGACTTACGCATGCCCGAGACGTAGTCCCCGGCCTCCGTGTTGAAGTAGGTGTTGTTGCCCTTGGGCACGTACGTGTTGCCGCCGTCTATGTACACCTTTCCATCGGCAAGGACACCTGGCCGAGGTTAGACGGGACACGGCCAAAAGTTATCAGAGGAACTCACTGGCGTGGCGCCAGACCCGGCAGTAGTGCTGCGAGAGGTCATACAAGGTGCTGTTGATGGTCGGCGCAGGGACGGAGGTGGGCGCAGAGAAGACGGAGGTGGTACCGGAAGCCTGTCTTCTGTCGAGCGAAGCACAGACAGAAGCCGCGAGCAGCAGCCCAAGCCAGAGGAACATCATCATGGCCGCGATCTTAGTCACAGAGGGAGAAGAAGGGGGGTGGACAAGCAGGTCGAAAAAGCGGTCTCGCGGATGGGGGCATGGACGGGTATTTGCAGAACGGTCGGGTACGCTGCCCGGGGCAAACATACACTGACACCCAGGCCCCGGGTTCTCAACGAGGAATACAGGGCGCCTTCGATCCCAATACGGACATCACCAACGGGCGAACGCGGAGGGGGTGAGGGGGGAGGCAAGGGCTGAAGATGTGCGCTCGGGGGGACGATCCAGAACAGGACGCGGCTCAGGCTCACACCGCGTCCAGCGCAGCGGCGGGCGAAGGCCAAAAGACTCGACATGCCAGTTTCGGCCAGGTCTGGCCGGGGATCGAACCGTAAAGCATGGCAAGCTGCGGGAGCTAGGCCGCTCCCATTGGGCCCGGGTGGCAGAAGGGGTGAGGGGATCGTGGATTTCATTTGCTTGGGGGCCAAGCCTGCTTCGCCCAATATGCAAGGGAGCCAGAGCCTGCTTGCTTAGTTTCACCGCTGACGGGCGTGCGACGGCGACAGGTTGGGAGACACAAGAACCTGGAGGCCTTTGGGGGCCGTAGTGAGACAGAAGGGCAGAAGAGCAGAAGAGCAGAAGCAGGAGAGGAAGCATGTTCTTCGCGAGAGCGAGATGAATGGTCGGGGTGTGCAGACCAGGCTGTGGACTTGGCCCTCGATATTTGCTGGCGATAGGATGAGCTTCTCTGTTTGCTTCGTAAACCAACAGCAGCTTCGGTCCAGATTGGGCACTTGGCGACCAGGTGTCCTGGACGGTGGCTTATCTGCCCGGAGCAGGGGAGAACAAAAGGGGCTGGTTGCCATGAGCTGCGAGTCTTTGACAGATGACCGTCAGCGGTGTCAACGAGCCCGTTGTGATGCTCCCTTTGAGTCTCACCCCCTTCGACGAGAGATGGAGATGCAGATGGAAGAGTTGAAGAATCACAAGTCAAAGCAGGCCCCCGCACCGCCTGTGGCCCCCCCACGTTGTCTGTCGTGGCCCACCTCAAATCCACACTACCTTACCTAAGGTAGGTAAGGTACCTGGGTACCTCACTCCTCCTGCTGAGCTAAGCAGCCCGCTACAGGGTCCCCCGCAGCTCTCGGCTGGGTCCGTATCAGTGGACGGCCGCCCAGTCAGCACCCGCGTGGCCGCCTGAGTCGGGTCCGCACAACCGCCTCGGCCAATCAGCGCCCGCGCCCGAGCTGCCACAGTGATCCGTCTTGCGCTGGCGTCCTGAAACTTGCTCACCTCCATGCCGTTTTGGGATCCGGAGGCTGGTCACAGGGCTGTTGCTTGTGTTCATGTGCAACCAGATGTCGATAAAGCTGCCCTCGTCCGAGTGCTGATAAGGAGCTGTTTGTCCTGCCGTCTGTCCTCGGAACTGGCATTGAAGTCTTCATCTTGCCTCGTTGCGTCTCTCTGTCCAGTCAATTAGAGGCTTCTGTGCTTGTTAGACACTGCTAGACACCGCCAAAACCAGACCTCCACTATCAAACGGGCCGGTCCCCATCATAATCGTCGAAATGCCGGCCATTGTCTCTAATCCGTTGGTCAGCTCTTCATCTTTCATGAAAACTGCCTCTCTGACATTGATCTCACAGCACACTCGCCGTCGAGAACGGGCAAAGCTTCGAGGTGGAAGTCTCATCCAAGACCCAGGATGTAACCCAGCGCGAGCTCCCCAGCACTGCCGACTGCGCAGCTCACCTAAGACTCCTCGAGACCTTTGTCGCTCTCCGCAGAAGCGTCGAACTTCTGTCCGATGAGGCGGACCTCACCCCGGAGCAGGGCTGGGATCTGTACTGCAAACGCGCCGTCTCCCGCTTCGAGCGATGGGCCCCGCACGCGAGGCCGTCGGCACAGCCCCCCGTCGACGTGCTCATGGCATGGCACGCCCTCATGCTGCACCCCAAGGCCTACGCCAGATTCATCGAGCTCGGCGGCAGTCTCGGTCTGGACGGGCTCGACTGGTCTGAAGTCGTAAGTTTCACTCAACCCGCCCCTGACTCAGGGTCGCTCGTGCTGACCGACCAATAAACACAGTCGCAATCTGTCAACGTCGACATCACCCTGGCCCGCTTCCTCGACCTGATCGAGGCCGACGGCACCCTCGAGTCCCTCGTCGCCGAGGGCAGGCAAGCAACCGGCACCTTCACCCTCCGGTCCCCCGCCGGCACGGCCCTCTTCACGTACGACCTCGCCGCCGCCATCAACCGCCAGTTCGACTTCTCGTCCAAGATGGCGCGCTACGCCTGGCTCCGCTCCCCGGCCCCCGAGGCCACCCTCGCGCAGTCCGTCGAGCGCTACCGCAACTTCTTCCGCCTCATCGCCGCGCACCCGGGCACCGTCATGGTCCCGACCCTCGACGTCGACCTCGTCTGGCACACCCACCAGCTCTCGCCGCTGCGCTACCGCGCCTACTCCAAGAAGACGGCCGGCCGCCTCATCGACCACGACGACGAGATCGGCGAGGACACGCTGCGCGCGCTGTCGACCGACATGCAGGCGCTCTGGCGCGACGAGTTCGGCGCAGAGTACCACGTCTGTCTCTGCTGGACTTGCGAGGCCGGCCGGGCCCGCGTGGGCGCCGACGTGGTGGACGAGCGGCTCCGCGCCGAGGAGAGGCAGCGGGAGCTGCTTCCGCTGGCGGATCTCGCGTTCCCCCGGTGCGCGGATTGCGGCGACCACCCGACGACGTGCTGCCCGCCAACCGAGGGTGCTGAGTGCGGAAGTGGCTGTGGCGGAGGGTGTGGCGGTGGATGCGGAGGCGGATGCGGCAGCTGCGGTGCCATGAAATAAGCTGGAGACGACAAATAATGTCTCTAGAGGCCCGCGGTGTGGGCAAAAGGAAACGGAAATGGCAAAAGAATAGGTTGTTGCCTCGTACCTGAATCGAACAGGTGATCTCCTCATTACTAGTGAGGCGCTGTACCACTAAGCCAACGAGGCGTTTGTTGCTTGACGATGATTTGTCCACAAATTTGCAATATCACGAGTTGCAATCCGACATTTGTGGGTGAATGGGACCCACATCGCGTATCTCATGTCCCTCCCTGCGGATCCTCCACGCCACATACTCTCTCCCAGGACGTGCCATTCGTTTTCGGGTCGCCCAAATTACAACCCATGGGATATCCTTTCTCAGACCCAAATTCCAAGACTTCACTCATGTTGACTTTTTACCCGCAATATACGATGGGCGTTTCAAGTAGGGTAGAAGTCACCACCGACCAATAGGAGGGGAAGGAATTGTCAGCTAGCGGCCCGGCGGTGTCGTCAAGGCCGCGAAAAGGGATGAACTACGAGGACATTCCTCATAGCGTGTGTAAATATAGACCAAAAGGTGGGAACATATATACCGTTAAGGGACGTTTTACGGGGGTCAGCCCGGCTGCCTCGGCGCGACTGGCCGTGACAGCTGGGGCCGGCCTATCGGGCTCGCCGTGTTTTCGGACCCACTCGGTGGCCGGTGCACGGAGGCAGCTTCGAAGCCCCTTTCCTTACGGGCGGCATAACTCCGACCACTCCGGCTTGCCGTAGTCTCTTCAATATGGTAGTCAAGCAACAATTCTTTATATAATGGCTTGAAGACGTTTTCATTCCACTTCATCTTCTTCTGGATCACCACCTTCGTAGGATACCACACTCTTTCACTACCGGCATCTCCAAGCCACCACTTTCTTTAACAACACCCAACAAAACCACACTCTTTTCTACCCTTCACATATTCCCACGGAAAATATGCGCGCCTCCGTCATGCTCGCCACAACCTGCGCCGCCGCCTCCCAGGCCTTCGCCATCCCCCGCGACGAGGACCCCGCCTTCGCCTGGCAGGCCCCGGACGCCTCGGCCAAGCGCTCCCCCTGCCCCATGCTCAACTCTCTCGCCAACCACGGCTACCTCCCGCGCGACGGCAACTCCATCAGCATGGACGACCTCATCTCCGGGCTCGGCAAGGCCCTCAACTTCAACGAGTCCCTCGTCCGCACCCTCGGCACCCCGGCCTTCGCCACCTCCACCACCGGCGACCCGGCCACCTTCCACCTCGACGACATCGCCAAGCACAACGTCATCGAGCACGACGGCAGCCTCTCGCGCGCCGACTTCGCCGTCACCGGCGACGCAAAGACCTTCAACGCGTCCGTCTGGGCCGAGACCTCGGGCTACCTTGCCGACGGCGCCGCCGCCGCCGGGGCCGACAACAAGGTCGGAGTCGCGACCATGGCCGCCGCGCGCAGCAAGAGGATCGCCACGGCCAAGGCCACGAACCCCTCGTTCAACCTGACCACGAGCCAGGTCACCGTGTCGCTGGGCGAGTCGGCCGTCATCCTCGGCACCCTGGGCGGGAGCTTCCAGTCGCCTGCCGCGCCGCTGGAGTGGATGAAGATTGTCTTCGAGGAGGAGCGTCTGCCCTTCAAGGAGGGCTTCAGCACTTCTTCCGCGCCTATTACGACTGCTGAGGTACTGGGGCTATCGCAGATGATTGCCACAAGTAGCACCTAAGCTTGCAAGCCCCGAGATGTAGAAATAAATCAAATTGAATGACAAGTCATGACCAAGAATCACTCTCAAATAGAAGGCCTCGAAGTTGGTGAATATGAAAATTAAATGGCACTGACATAAGAAACTCTCGACATGAAGCATGCTCCTCAACTTTCCGTGCGTCTTCATCCTTACCTTTCTTTGCTGCCCAAGCCTCACACAGCCGCCCATCAATCATAAATCATCGCTATCGGTACTGGCCTCGTCATCAAAAACTTCAAGCTTAGCATCATCATCTCCCTCGTCTTCGTCTTGTTCGGGGTGACCCATTGTCCCTGCACCTTCGACGACACTGCCCGCACCATTCTCCTCTTCTCCAACGACAGACGGCTCTGTTTCGTATTCCGGCCCCTTGATCTCGAATTGATGCGTCTCATCGTGCAGAACATCTCTACTCCGGATGCATTTGTAGCAGAGGCTGAACTCCATGTAGTCACATGTGATGCAGGTATGCATTTCTCCGATAATGGCCTTGAACAGAGGTGTCAGTAGGGTTCAACGACCATCATTGATGCAACAAACTAGCCAGCATCCAATGGGAAAAGTCAAACAGCACTCACCAACATGCAATAAGCACAAGACCGGTCACCCTTCCAGTCAGCTACCCTCTCTTGATGCTCTTTCTCATCCCAATCTTGTTGAGAACCGTCCGGGAGTGTTCGGGTCAGTTCCTTCGGCGTCAGCAGATCGAGTACGTGATCCGATGTTCCAAAGTACTTGGCCACTTTCAAAGGCGTCCACTTCCGGCCTGTCTGCTCCTCAGTTACCCAAAGATCGGCTCCGTGACCCAGAAGAATTTTCAAAGCCTCTAGGTGATTGTAATTGTTCTTGCAGGCCCACATCAGTGGTGTCCATCCGTCGTTGTCCCTGTCGTTAACGTCCACGGACAATCCCTTGCCGACCGTGGGTTCCGCGGAAACGCTGTCTTGGTCTCGCGTTTCCGGAGCGTCGTCAGGGTGCTCATCCCCATCATCGGCCGGCGCTTTCATGCCAACTAAGCCATCACTGCTGGACTCTGCTGTTTCGGCGTTGTCGCCTTGCTCGTGTGGCTGAGTTCCTACAACGCCTGGCTCCGTTTTCTTGAAGTGCTGCAACAGCAGTGTCGCCGAGGATCCTAACCAGTGACTTGCTGTCGCCGCCGCCGCAAAGTGCAGCGGAAGCATGCCAACCTTTGTACGTGCCGTTGGATTGGCTCCTTTGTCAAGGAGTAGTCTCAAAACATCTCCATCGGGATCACTTGACGCAAGATGCAGGGCCGTTCGTCCCATCGAATCTGCCACATTGAGGTCGGCCCCGGCGTCGACAAGATATTCGACCAGATGTTCCGCAGACCTGCTGACGGCGACGAGCAGCGGATATCCATGAGTTGTTCCGGGGCAAATCTCGTTGACGTCCATGTTCGCCTTCTCAATCAAGTACTCCACAGCACCAATAGAACAGGAAGCCGCGGCTGTGTACAAAAGGTTGGCCGTGCAATCCTCAGAGTTAGCTCGGGCCACGCTGGCACCAGCGTCAATAGCAGCTTTGAAGAGTCCTTTCCGGAAGCTGGCAGCGGCCAAATGAAGCACCGTTTTCCGGGTCTTGGGCGAGTACGCATTTGCATCGGCGCCTTTTCCCAAGAGGAATTGAAAAGTACCCAAATAGCTGAGTCGCGCGGCCTTCATCAGCGGCGTCTCTTCAATCCGGTTTGTGGCTTCAATGACTGCACCTTGAGAGTGCAGCATATTCATGACTTTCTCGGATGTGCCTAGGTTTATGAGGTGCAACGCTGTGTTGCCGTACATGTCGGCAAGCGTCAGGTTTGGGCGTGACTCGAGCAGAACCTCAACAGTCTCATTAGACGGGGGCTGGGTCTGGAGCGCATACTTCAAAGGGAAGCTTCCGTTGTTGGTTTGGTGATTCACGTTAGCTCCCGCTTGGAGCAGCAGCTTCACCACGTCAGTGTGTCCTTTTTGACATGCAATGCAAAGTGCTGTCATGCCTTCGTCGATATCCAACTGGTCTGGAATCGGGATCTCGAGGTCTGGCTTCGGGTCGTGTTGGAGCAGGACCCTCAAGACTTCCACCTTGTTATGCTTGGAAGCTAAGCACACAGCGGTGCCAGACTCGCAAACCGCGTCTATATTGGCTCCGTAGCTCAGAATGAGTTCCGTTGTTGCAGGGTTCTCATAGGCCGCATGAAGAGGTGTCCAGTCAAGTTCGCTGACTCGATTTATATCGGCGCCGCGGTCCATCAGTAGCCTCACTATGTCCGTGAAACCCTCAAGAGCAGCGACATAGAGAGGAGTCTGTGAGAACTCAGCCCCGATATCTGGCGGGACCTCATGATCCAGGAGGCATTCGACCAAATCTTTCTGGCCGGTTCCTGCGGCCCTTGACAGCGCATTACTGCGCCACGTCTTCGTCTTGTTTTGGATGTCGGCGCGAGCTCCATTTTTGATGAGAAGTTCCAACAGTTGTATGATGCTCTCCGACCTAATCGGCAACGAGACTGCCGAAATCAGGACCGTGTCGAAATCTTCCGGGATCTCGTTGGGATCTGCGCCATTGTCCAGGAGTAGTTGACAGTGTGCGATGCTTCCTTTAGAAACTGCGTGCCAGAGAGCTGTTCTGTCTCCAAGCTTGGCTTGAACATTGGCTTTCTTGTCCAGGAGCAGACGCAGGCATTCGGTATGCCCTTTCACGGTCGCAAGAATCAGGGGCTTCGCCGTCCAGGTATTCTCCACAGTTCCTTGAGTCTCTTCGACACCATGGTCGAGATCGACCCCAGCTTCCAGTAAAATCTCGGTGACCTTGAAACTTCCACCAGACACGGCAAGTTGCAACGGTCTATCTCCCCATTCGTAGTCAGCCTCTTTGTTGGCGCCACCAGCCAAGAGTAACTGGGTGATGTGAGGGTACCCGGATAAAGATGCATTGTGCAGCGGCGTCCAACCATCTTCAATCTGAACGTTGACGTCGCATTTAGCGTCAATAAACAGCGCGACCATTTCTTCATGGCCTGCCGCAACTGCCAGATGAAATACTGAAGACTGCAGAGTGCCATCGCACTCGGGGATGGGAACATGTAAATCGAGCAGACGTCTTGCAACGTCCGTCCATCCGAGCCACGCGACTCTTCGGAACAACCCTGGCGGCCACTCAAACTCATCGGCTTCAGAAGCGACATGGATCAGGAGTTCCACCGTGGTCTTCTCGCCAGCACTTGCAGCCACCAGAAGAGCCTCGCTCAAAGCTTCGTTCGCAGGCATTCGTGTCTGGAGTAACAACTGGATCGTCGAGTCGTGGCCGCCGCGTGCCGCTTCAACCAGCGCCAGGCCGATATCGATCCGAAAGACATCTGGTTCGAACCCCGGCATGAGCTGTTCTTTTTGGATCTGATGAGTGACCAGGTCGTCTAGTCCGGTCGTCGACATGGTGGGCAAAGCTGATAGGTAGCTCCTTCGCGTCCGTGTCAGAGGATTTGCCAGACAAAATGCTGCCTGTGCCCATAGTCTCAAGGCGTCTACGTTCCCCATCAGCTTCAGAGCTTCTTCCAGGGGTTTCTTCGAACCGGCTAGGTGATAATGTCTGACCCAGTATTTGGTTGCATATGAAACCAAATTGTGACGAGGTCGTGACAGAGAAGTGAAGGTGGTGAACGTATGCTGGTTCAACAGATCCACAAGTCTGCTTCTCATGGTTGGAAGGGTGAGGCATTGGAGGCACAATGAAGCCATCTCAGCGTGAGCTGCCTCAACCTCACCAAACCTGGACCATTCCACACAAATTTCGAGACCGACCTCATGCCCATCAAAAGCGAGAAGCCCAGCGAGCTCAAGTTGAAGTATGTCACTTCGTATGAGGTCGGAAGTGTCGAGAAGGTCTTCGACATCGGCCGCCCCAGAATTCGTGCTAGCAATGTCTGATGCATCTGCCAGCTCCCACACAGTAGGCGGTTCAAATGCGAACTGGACCCAGGAGAGAATCTTCTGAGCAGCGGTGGCTCGTGAGCCAAAAGAACTCAAAACAACAGTCGCCAAAGTATCCTGTGTTATTGACGATAAGTGATTCAAGATCGTTTGGACAGCTGTGCGTGTGTTGCCTATCGTGGAATCTTCACCCAACCACCGAAGCATAGCAGGCGCAAACTGGTCATTCCCTTTGTGCTTCTCGAGCAATTCGTTGATTTTGTCTTCAAAATGGGTGAAGACGGGCTTGATTCTGTAAAGCCGTCGCAGTTGAGTCTCGAGAACCTGACGAGGAGTTCGGACAGGGCCTGATCCAGTGTGCGTTCCTGAAAGTTCCTCTATGTCGATAGTAGGGTAAGGCTCGAGCTGTGATTCTAAGTGCTCGTTACGACCTTTGGTAGTGGTGAAGATGAACTTGATTGGCCTTTCGGAGATGTCAAACCTGGTGCTGAGCAGGCGGAGTAGCTCATAGCGCGTCTCGTTACACTCATCAAGGCATCCAATTAAAAAGGTGGATGAATGGATCACCGGGTGGTGGCTGTAAAACCAAAACATATATCCGAGGTCGTCTCTTGTCCAGGCCTTTTGATCCCACAACACGTTCCAGATTGATCGGTAGTTGACAATCGCGTGGTCTCTCCCCACGATTTGGCAATTCAGAGACGCAAACAGGCTTCCTACGTCTCCGAACCTAGGATCCTGGCCGTTGAAACTGTAAAAGAACATGTTTTTCTTGTTGTCTGTTCCCTTCATGTGGAAGAAAAGTCTTTGTGAAAGAGCCTTCGTATAACCGTCAGGGCATCGAAGGTGCAGGATGCTAAAACCAGGTAATGCCTGCCACCTTTTGAATTCGGCATGTTCAGTGACCCATGAGACAGGAATCCTCGGCTGCTGGTACGTTTCTTCTGGATCATGAAGAGTTATCGGGGGACATTGGGATAGCATAATATTGTAGTCATATGTGTCGCCTGGGCTGGTTTTGATGGCTGTTGAGCTTGGTCAGAGTTCAATGTTTACTTTATTCTGAGCGTAATTACTCTTGAGAAGGACCAAATGAAGCTAGACTCACCATATGGAAATCGTCCAATCTGGGATTTCAGAGGCGTAGAAAAGTCGGCATCGTTCGGCATGGATTCGTCCTCTCCGATGACAAGCTTGAGGTGGGATGTACGTGTCCCACGCACAAATTCGTAGGGAACATTGACGATACAGTCAGATGGCCAGAAAGGAGCTGGGAGTTGATAGTTTTCTCTGCTACAATTCTCGTCTGCAAGATCAATATCGCCTTTGGATGGTGGGGCAGCGATGCTGTGGATATTGATCAGTGCTGAGCGCAGGAAGCCTTTCGTATCCAGGAACTCGGAATTGACTCGTTGGGTGGTGGAAGCCAGGTGAGCCACAGTTTCCACGGATCTCTTGAGATGAGGAAACTCTGGCAAATGAAGCAATCTAGCAAGAGAGTCCTCCAAAGAGACTTGACGGCCACGGTGTGGGCATCCGAGAAATACCTACAATAGCTAACGTCAAATTTTGATCAATTAAAACTCCACTGTGATTCAACTTACCAACATGGCTGTATTGAACAAGATGTTCCCATACTTTTGTGGATCTAGAGAGGCCAGAGCGAGGGCCTATTCTGCGCTTAGCTTCTTGATTGATACGACGACACAGCACGTAGTCCGAGGTCTTGAGAGCAAGATTTAATCGGTTCTTCGGGGAGGAATACCTTTTTCACAATGATGCCGCCGATGTCGTGAGAGACAAATACAATCTTTTTCCAAGACCCCTAGAACACGGTCAGATTGTATGACTCAAATTCCGGGTCAGCAGCAATGAATATTCGTGCCTGGACTGTGATTCTACCTATTCGTATGATAGTGGGGGACGAGGAGCAAAAGTAACTTACAAACGACATGGAATTTCTCGTCCAATCACTCGCTGCCTGTTTCTGCGCCTCCAGGACGGTGTCAAGGAGGTTTTGTGCCTCACTTTCAATACCGCCGGGATGGAGTATGTTGGGGTTATCTTCAGTGGTCCCGTCGATATCGTACCGGTATTGCATTGTACGTGCTTTTCCTGGTATAAAACCAGACAGCCACTTGGTACTCGCGTTCTGTTGCAAGTGAGAATCCCACGGGACGTTTTGATTGTCAGTCGTCCAAGGGGTATGACAGACACCGTGGACAATGACAAGACTTTGAGTTCGTTAATTATCTCCCCAATCAACATGAGCTGTTTTCAGAAAAGAAGCCCCAAAGACCAGAGCAACGTGAAACGTGAAGCAATCTACATGATTTAAAATCTTTGCAGGGAGTAGAATACTTACTCAAACTCGTCTTCTTCATCAGGCTCCGTCTGTGGTATGAGTCCATACTTCGGATGCTCTGTTACAGAACTGTCTGAGGATCGGTCACTGCAATTGTCATCAACAGTATATTTGCGGGGCTCAATCTCTGTGAGCCCGTCTGAAATTTCATCTTTCGCCTGATCGTCAGAGCTATCATTCTCTAAAAGCCTGAATTAGCGTCTTCTTTGCTCCCTCAAATCTAAAATTCGTCAACACACCATCGCTGCTTGGGCCAGTTGTCGCGACATGATGACTTTCGCTAGGGCAATTGATGTCTAGTCCCATGTTCTCCTGATTGCCGTCGCGATCCAGAGTATTTGGAGTTGCGACCTGAGGGTCCAGGTCTCTCTCAAAACCAACCATGGCGTTTGATATTGAGCCAGCTGGTCATCGCAGTGAAAAGAATTTCAGGGTCCACGGCTGGTAAGACAGGTTTGTGGTTCAAAATGCTCACCATCTGTCGGGATTGGACCTAGAACACAAGCAAAGGCATGGGAAATTGGCCAGACGTGCACCAACGTTGACTCTGTCGTTGGAGACTACTGCTCTTGGTTACTCCTTCGGCCTGAGCAGGCCTTAACATCCAACCAAATACGACAAACTGGGTTTGGTCCGTGTGATGGCCCTGCAGCTGACTGCATGTCGGTTCCGGCTACAAGTGTCGGACTGCTTAGAAATAGATGAAGAAGTATCGATACTTTGGGATACACGGGGTCTTTCGCTGCCAAGCCTTCCGTTTTGAGCACAAGGCTCCGACCTTGGCTTGTATTTCAGGTATTTGAGTCTGCAGAGGATTCTGGCTGGTTGCAATCTTAACATTTCCGCCGCGAAGGCGCCGCTGTGCCGCATCGCTACGATCTCCTTCCACATTAGGGGCATCGTATTGGCGACTACTTCCATTGAGGCTGGGGGCCGAGACTTGAAGCGGGGTAGGATGGAAGTACAGCGCACGATGCGAGCCAAGTTCCGCTCAGGGTTCCGACAAGGCCTGACTGGAAGGCAAGATAGACCCTCGACCCCAGAAAAGAGAATAAAAGCCTGCTTTGCCTAGTGATGTGGTCTTGACAATAGCAGTCATCTTACAGCATCACTATTTACAGAATCACTGATTTGCAAAGGTTTCACGCAAAATATGTCGACATCAGACTTCACTGCCACAAAAGACGAGAGCGAATTCGAGGCACTCGAAACGGGAGACGATGTGGTGAGTTTCGACGTGGAACTCGCGGCCGGCGACAGAAAGTCAGGTTTCCATACCAAAAACGACCCCAATCGCCCTTTCCAGCGCCGCAATGTTGTCCAACGAAAAGGAGCAGTCGATATCAAATGTACTTGCGTCGATGTGGTACACGGCCGCTGGGGTCCGGATGAGCCCGAGGCGGAGGCAACGCTTCTTATTTTGCTCTTCCGGTTCGACTCGCGCCGAAGGGCCCGCCGCGTCGCCTTCGCGAATATGAAATTCGCTTTTTTGGACTCCAAGGGGCGTCATTACGAGAACCCGGAGGTAACATTCATCTCCTACAACGATGAGTTCAGCTTGGCACCGACGCAGCGAACCGAATCAACCACGTGGGGTGTCGAAGGCACGGTGGGCGGTGGCATCCCTGGGGCAGATTTGTCGGGAACAGTCAAATGGGAACACAGGGCCGAGGAAGAACCCACCGATGCCGCACACCTCGTCGGCTCCATTGACCGGCTCAACGCGCCCGCTGGCCCTGACAACGCAGCGACTTGGACGCTCATGGAGAACTCAACAACCAAAAAGGGGGTGCCTGCTGCTCTTCGCGTGGGTATTCTCCTCAAGAGATCCACAAGCGATGACTTCTTTTGCACCGTTGAAGTGGAAACAGAGGTCGACCTCAAGACACGCGTCGAGCGGCTTTTTGGGGGCCGCGAACCCGACGATCCCATCCTGTTTCGCACAGCACTGCCCCCTACCCATAAGTTGAAAGGTCTGGAATATGACATCGAAAATCTGGGCAGCTTTGATCTTTCCCGGGTTGAGGATGTTACGGTCACTACGACACTGAATGGAGCCATGAAAGACAGGTGAGATGGCCGGTGCTCTTGTGTCGGGGTTGTAACCGGATATCGTGCGTTCAATTTGGGTTCCTTTCTAGAAATCTCAAAATAAAAAAACCGCCAGACAGTCTTAACGAGCATTTGGATACTTGCCATCCCTATAGTAAAGACAGTCGCAGAGCCCACGTTTGCGTCCAACTCTGCCATTAATCCATCACGGCTACAGTACCCTCTGGAGTTGCCTGATATTTGCATATATTGAAGCAGGCTCCTGCCGTATTCGTTGTTGTACTACATGATTTGCACGCAGGTACCTATTTGTACCTCAACACGGTTCGACCGCAGTGCAGGGTTGCAAGTGGCGTGATGTTTGCTTCTCTCGGACGCCAAGTGACCCCATTCGCAGATGAACGCGGCACAGCATACAAGGCTGTGCCAATGTGCGTGTGCGCCAAATGAGACTCGCCGCAAGAGACAACCCCCTGCAGTCCGGAGGCGTTCGTTGTTGCAGAGGGCGGTCAAGCACTTCTTCCGCCGACTTTGCAGTTCTCCCTCATCTTTCTCATTTTAGCCCAAACGTCGATATCAGCTCTCAGACTTCTCTCCTGGTTGCGATTTCTCGTTACCCACCTAAACAGTGCGCGATCGATCTTAATCTCAACGAACATGTCTCGAATGATCACCAGCAATATGCTTCAACTTCCCGGGGAAGAAGAGGACGAAGAAGAGGAGGAAAATGACGACTCATATCTCATCCAAGCAAATGTCGATTATGAAACTGATGATGAAGGCGTTGTGACAAACTCTATCGGGGCAAAAATCGACGAGTTCCTTCAGGCTTTGAAAGTCAACCCAGTCACCTTCCGTCAGGTCCTCAAAGACCCCGATGAAACCTTCAGAAGATACCCACAGCTCGAACAGGTGTCTGAGAGCGACGAAAACGTACTTCATCGAATTGTGGACAAGTACCCCAGAATAAAGGGAGAAGGTGGTCTCGAGGTCAAGAACGCCATGAATGAAGTTGTCATGGTTGTCAAGAAAAGACATCCGAATTTTCTCCAGCAACGCGCCAAGCACGGCATGACGCCTTTGTACCACGCAATATTCCGGGCAAGACCGTACAACGAAAAGTCCAAGGTCGAGGATCCTTTGGTCTATGCCATGATACACTATCCCCAGAAAAGGAATAAGCAGCAGAAAACTCCGGACAATATTCGAAAGGGATCAACAAGTACAAGCGAAAACACTACAAGCGGCGCGAAACATATCACGTCCCCAATGTTGATGACAGCAGTTCATCCACTCAGCAAGGCTCTGGCTGTAAAATGCACATACATGATCAATGCCAACGATCAAAGATCAGAGAACGTGCTCCATCTTGTTATGCGCAGACCTGAGGTCTTTGCAGCGGAAACACTCAAGAAGTTGACGATGTATGCAGACATCAACACAGTCCTCGAGCAGGATTCGCATTCCCTGACTCCGTTACACTATGCCATCAAATACGACTGGGACTTCAAGGAACAAGAAGACGTCGTAAGAATGCTGCTGTTCAAAGGGGAGTCAGAATCTCTTATCAGGGAAGGGGAGGCCATTCTTGACGTTTTTGTCAAGGGCGGTAAAGGCAAGAACGGCAAGGCAATTGAGAGATCGGTCTATCAGTATCACAAATGGACGCGAGACATCTCTCCAAAGCTCAGCACTCTTGTCTCATCGGATCCTCGGGCACAAGCACAGCAACCTACGACTAAGCGACCTGGCCTGGACGGTTCAGGAGCCAAAGTTGTCGATCGCAGCACGATGGATGGAAACAAAGATAAGGATATGAAAGGCACTGCTTCCACTCGAGATCGAGAGCAGAACGACAATAGGAATGCGGGTCGAGCTGGCAAGGCCCAGGAACATGGTGCCGAGCCCAAAAAGGAGCCGGAAAAAGACGGCCCAGGTCGCAGGGAAGACTCCAAAAGCTCAAGTGAAAAGCCGGTTGCCTCAGACATTGTACCGCGCGGGAGGGACCACTCTCGGCAGGTGCCAATGCTACAAACCGTAGTCAGGGATTCCAGCCAGAAGCCTGCCTTGAGATCAAACGAAGGCAAGCCATCGAATGAGACTCACGGGCTGAGCACTCCCATACAAAAGGTTCAGAGGACACCGACGTCTGTAGCCCAGGTCTCGGTAAACCAGAGTGCACCGAAGGAGAAGGCGCCAGATGTCGCTGAAGACGAACGAATTAAGCTTCGTGAAATATCCTTTGAAAAGATTCAGATGCTTCTCAAAACCCAATGTCTGAGAACTCGGGATCAGGAGGCGTCCTCACGGTTCTTGTACGGCGACAACCACAAGGGTAAGTTGACGTTGCCGTCACGAGGGAGGTTGAATAAACACCGCTGATATTGTCTCCAGATATTCAGACGTGGTTTGATTACCAAGGGGTTGCGGAAGAGATCAGCGCAAAAGCATTTCTGAGGACTTTTGATGGGGTTCAGTTTGACACCGTACTCAAGTACGTGGCTTTCTCTCCTGTTCGAGTCACTGGATGGAACCCGATCCCTCCTCTGTCTCATGGGAATGAACGAGGGCGGTCAGACATGGTGTTCTTTTTTGACTGGCTTCGGGCGAAGAATGTGAAGCGCATCTTAAAGGTAATTGTCAAAGATTCAGCCCAGGAACCGCATTCGGACGAGATGATAGAGAGGGCACTCGAGGGGCTCCACGTTCACTCACTTGACTGGTCGAAACCAGATCTTGATCCGGAGACAATTTTCAACGCGACCCGAACCAGAAAGAACCGTAGCGCTATGCCGATTTCTGGCAAAGACTATCCAAAGCCGACTGAGAATTCCAACGATCCCAATCAAACGGGAACCGTCACCAGTCCTGGGGAGGTTGAATACGATCCTCCGGATTTGACGGAGGTCGTCCTGCGTTGGAGCGGCAACAACGCCGTTCTGCGGGCTTGGAGTGAGCCCGAAGGGTTACGACGGCTACCTCAGCTTGAGACAGTGTATCTTCTATACGATCAGGTGAGAAATTCATGCTATGTTATAAGTTGATCGCTTCAGCTGATTGTTATTTTGTTGAAGACGACAGTTCTCGGGTCTACGAAGCGCATCGAGGCCAACATCCACCAATTCAAAGAGCGTTTGAAACAGCAGTGCCCGGCATATGTGAAAGACTTCCTGGAACAAAAACAAAAAAGCATCAACAGCATCAATATCAAAGGCACTGCAGTTGTCAAAGGAGGGTCCAAGCCAGCGGCGGCTCAAACACCAGGTGAAATGAGACCCCCGCCACGTCCAGCTGATTCCGCCTCCACAACCTCCATTACAACTTCAGCACACGCCGGAGTCTCTTCTATTGCTGCCCAAGCTTCTGGTTCGTGGACCATGCGCCCCTTTGAATTGAATATGCTCCCCGTTGTCAACTGCATAGACGGGCTTGAGACCCAGAATTCACGACAGTCTCCCTCGTCACTCGGCTCGTCGATTCCCAGTGGTGACCGCGTTTCGTTGCCGCCGCATCGCTGGCTGAACGCCACCGACACATTTGCCACGCACATCGACAACATTTGGAGAAAGATGACCCGGAAATCAACCTCGGCCAACACAAAGTCTGCCAGCCAGAATGCCAACGTAGGGCCTAATGCACCAGGCATCGGCAACGCAACGATCGCGAACACTTCGGCTAGTCTGATTGGAACCGCGGGCTCTTCGAACTCGGCCACCCAAGCGCCAAAAGACGTCATCGTCGCACTCATTGATGACGGTGTCGACACGATCAACGATTCACTCAACGGACGGGTTCTACCGGGCCGAACTTTTGGCTTTGACGACGACTTAGGTCGCAATTTGCCCTGGTATGCGTCTGAAACAGGTCATGGGACCGTCATGGCAAGCATGATATCGCGAGTGTGTCCCGTGGCCCAGATATACCCGATTAGACTCAACACTGGTGCGAAGCTGACCGCTGGTGCCGGTGCCATGATCAATGTTGAGTCCGCAGCTCAAGCTATTCATGCCGCGGTAAATCGTGGTGCCGATATCATCTCCATGTCATGGACGGTAATGTGTCCCGATGATGAACCTCGCAAAAAGCTCGAGGAAGCACTTCAATACGCCATGGATAATGAAGTGTTGCTCTTTTGCTCCAGCCGCGACTCGGGCCAAGAAACCGGCATCAGCTATTATCCCGCGCATTATAAACCCGGTTCAGTCATCAAAGTGGGCGCCGCGAAGCCCTCAGGCCTGCCTTACGGCTGGGCAGGACATATTGATAACCTTGATTTCATTTTCCCGGGCGTCGAGGTTGTCCAGAAACATCCATTTCGCAACCCAGCCCGCGTCAAAGAAATGGCAACCGAGACTGGATCCTCCGTAGCCACCGCCTTGGGAGCGGGATTGGCCGCTCTCATCATGTGCTGCGCTCGCATTGGTCAGGAGAAGAATCTCTGCGGTATTTCTGAGACTGACATCAAGAACTTACACAATCGCGATATCATGGTACAGACAATTAAGAGATTCGGAACCAGCAACTCGGAGGGCACAAAGGACAAGTTCGTTGAGATATGGAGAAAGCTTGAAGACAGCAATGAGAAACTATCCAGAGCATTGCCACCGAGGGATGCTCAGATGATAGTGGCGCAGTTGGCGAGGGACTTGATTTCTCAAACTTCCATCTGAAAGGCCGAGGTCAGGGGGGTTACATTCTGTCTCAGATAGACAACGTTGGGGTTTTCTTCTGTATTTCTTTCTCACTTAGGCATATATAGTGATGCTTGGCTTGTTCATTTCTCAGTCGTGTTTCAAAACCTTTGTCGCTCACAATACATCACCATGGTTGGCAGAAACATTGCGTCAAGAAGTTGCAAGATATTTGTGTTCATTTCCAGCCATCTCAGCAATGGGGGAACGGTAATTTGAACGGATATGAATCACGGAGATCTGTGAAAACTCTCAAAAGACTTCTGCCAATAGTGAGGCCCAACTTCCACGCTGGACAAGCAGCAGTTGTTCCGGTGCTCTACTCAGGAAACCATCTATGGTCTCATTTATCCATCTAGAAAAGAATGCCAAAAGGGTCTTCGACGACTTTTTGAAATCAGCGTCTGTTACGAAGTGGTAAATTTGGTTTCGGACTGCGCGGGATACGCGGCAACGGAGTAATCAGCTCCGGGCTGCGTGCGATCCACGGACTCTTTACAAGCCAAAGTTTAACCCCCTGTGGTAATATCTGTGACTTCCACCGGAAAGGAGTGCAAGTGTCCATAGGCCACTTTCTAGCCGTAGCCGTGTTGATTAAAGCTGCTAGTGAATTGGCAAACTCCCCGGTCAAGCAGGTGATGTTTGATATCCCCAGCATTCGTACCTGGTCCCTGTTTTCAGTCTCATACTGCACGCCTGAGACTACTGTGCACATAGTGGATTCAGTCTACTTGGCAAGTCCCTCTCATACTATCCGAAACGTCTCCAATCCCCGTTGTCATATTCCCTCAGAGCATTCGTCCCAGCCCACACAGCCTCGCCCTCTGGTGA
This sequence comes from Colletotrichum tropicicola, assembly GCA_025962755.1. Lineage (NCBI taxonomy): Eukaryota > Fungi > Ascomycota > Sordariomycetes > Glomerellales > Glomerellaceae > Colletotrichum > Colletotrichum tropicicola. The sequence goes on from JAOWMA010000140.1 coordinate 27,761, forward strand.
GAACCGGCGAGATACCTATCAGCATCGATGACTCGTAGAAGTGTCTCAGCGGTTTGCAAGGCACCTGTCACTTCATGTGCGACTTGATTCTGTCACGAAGAGTGGGCATTGAAAAATTATCGGAGCTGCCCGTCTTTGATGCCGAGTGATCAAGACTTTTTCCATATATAAAGCCTCCCCCGTACCTCTCCTCGTCACATAGACTCTAGCAGCAACCTCTAACAGAAACACCATTCGCTCTACTTTCTTTTCGTCTTTCACTTCGAATTTACTTTCGCTTTTTTCGGCTCTGGTCGTCTTTGCCAAATACCCACTCGACAGCATGCATTTCTCCGCGAAATCCATCCTCGCTGCTGCTTTTGCTGCTGCTGCCCTCTTGCCAGGAGTCTCAGCCCGTTGCTCCGACTCGGGTCCGGGCAGTCCCAACTTTGACGGCAGCAACGGCTGCATCAAGGGAAGAGGTCAATCAAGACTTCAGATGCGAGGGAGTGGGCCCAAGCGCTTTCTTCTCTTGCTGCTCCAACAGCAACTGCACCTAAGCCGATGTGGGTAAAATACTCTTGGAATTATCCTGAACGTTCGATGGCGGGTAGACTGACACGTCTTAGAATGGCCTTCAGCAGTTTCTTGCAACTCAAACCTATACTGTGAGATCGCACAGGTGGCGAACCGGAGTTAGGATGTAAGCTGGATGACCACAGACCACAACAGACTACATCACCATGTAACTATTTTCGGATGAATTACGAAGCAGATTCCGCATATAGAAGTCAAGATACAGTTCTGATGGTCAAGAGAGATTGTTTGCGTGATTCTATGGTATCAGTCTCCATTATTCCCCTGGCCTCAGCCAAGGACGTACGCCAGCCGGCAGTTTGACGCAAAAGACGGCAGTAAACTGAATAAAGGAGGAAACGCTTGCTACATTGGTCACTTTTTGTGACGCAAAGACAAGCGCTCACATTTGAAGACGCACGCAGACTTTGGAAAAGCTTTGACAGGCCATGTAATCGTCCGACTCTGTTCTCAAGATTCATGATCTATGTGCTACAAATGCACCGTCGCTCATGCTCAAATACCAGCCGGGTCCTGTTGTTCCGATTATTCTGGTTTGCGGGCGTACACCACATGCCTATGAAGCGTCAGTCATTCACATTGGATTGAATGATTCAAGGAGGGCCAGGGAAACATACAGATTAACAAACATCTGGAGTTTGGGGTCTCTCAGCGCCTTGCGTGCCTTGGCTACAAAGACGACAATCTCTGCAAGCTCCCACCCCATGATTTCCTTCAGAAGAAACAAGGCAAAGCCCTCGAGGGACTGGTCGTTGTACTGCAGGTTACACAGACCAACCTCCTTGAGCTTGGGATCCGCGGGCCAAGTTCCGATAGGAATAGGATATTTCTTCTCAACAACGTCGACGAACCCAGCCGCGTTCAAAGCCTTGGCGATTCCGTGGTCGTGGGTTTGCTTCAACGTCTTGCCAAGCCTCTCCGCAGCCTCGAAAAAGACTTTGGCCCACCGTCGGATGACGTGGTCCTCGGGCAAGTTCTCGCCGTACGCTTGGGATCGGCCCTGGATGTCGAATTCCTTGACCTCAATGTAGCCACCTGGCTGGATGTGCTTGAAGGCTTGCTTGTACAACGCCGGCCAGTCTGAGATGCTGCCCTCCAAGTGACGAATGTGAATGTAGTCGAAGAAGTTGCGGGACCACGTCCAAGGTTGCTCGATGTCGTCGATTTGGAATTTGCAGTTCGGCGGACACCAACCAGGCTGGATGGGAGAGATGTCGACGCCCGTCACTTCAGCTGACGGAAATTCATCCGCAAAGTCACTGTGGGTAGTTTTGTCAGTCCAAATACCACCCTCAGTATGTTGTTTCTGACGCGAAAGAGCATAAAGTCGGCGCCTGAGACTTACATGGCCCATATGCCTGTTCCAGTGCCGAGATCAAGGACTTTCTACGTCATAGGTCAGTTGCTCAGCACATAAGCACTGTCATAGACTTTGTACCTGTGGGCTGTCGCCAATTGGTGCTAGGAACAGCTTGTCGTCGAAGAATAGGGTTTCCCAGTAGTGCCTTGGAACAAAGCTGTCAGCCTTTTCGGATTTGCGAAGAAACGGTGTAGTTCTCAGAGAAGTTTGGGGAGTTCGAGCCGAACGCACGCAAGATCTAATCCTTCATTTTGCTTCTCGTCGTTGGGTCCCCAGTAGTCGGTCTTTTGGGTGTAGGTTCGCCCATGAATGCGGCGGTATTCACTGATGCTCTCGCTCAATGATGCAGTCGACGACGTGCGGACACTGCCAGCCCTCGTTCAGCATTCATCTTCACCCAGAATGAAGATCTGGCATTACCTCTCTGTATCCGCCTCGGAAGCTTCGCCTTCATCAGCCGCGATGCCACCTTCCTGCACAACAAAGTTAGGGTTCTGTGAAATACGCGTTTATTCACAGTCCAGTTTTCAATGTTTCCTTGTCCCTGCTCGAGCCAAACTGGAATCCCTACCAAGTCCGTTGCTCCTGGCGTGGCGTTGTCAACAGCCCCTTGGGCTGGATTGGTCGCAGTTTCAGCTGTCTGATCTGTCGCCTGCATTGTCTCGAGGTTCAGTCGCGTGTAAACTTGGCAGTTGGTCCTCGAAGTTGTCTCGTTGTGAAGATTCCAAGCAGCAGAAATGTGTGCTGAAGGAGGAGGGATAATCAAACGACCGAGGGGGAAAGAGAATGTCGGATGATCAAACGGTAGATGCCCCTCACCTGCGGCGCAGTGAATATCGCCAAGGTGATTGTTGTTGGTTCACTTTCCGCGGGCATACTACATATCGGACGCATGCCCGGCTCCGCGCGCGAATAAGAACCGCCGTTTGTTCGGGCTCATGGCACAATCTAAGCAATTTGCGGAAGGTATGTAACCTGATCCGTATGCGCCGAGCAACATGCACGAGAATAGACATACGAAACGGTCGATTCGCGGATAAACCGAATGGCATCCGAGAGAATGGATCTGGGATGTGTTTGCCCCTCCCTGATGCCTCTCTGTCACATCTAGGCTGAAGACAGTAGTCGGCTTATGGTGCGACTTTCAATGTCAATTGTACGAGTGACAGTCCGGGAATGCTTCTCTTCTTTCACAAGTTATCAGAAGCAACAGAGCAAAATAGCCGCCCCATCGAAGTCGGATTATATCTCTCGGTAATCTGCCATGGATGACTTCATGTGACGTTATCGGAAACTCATGCATCTAGTGTCAGAATGAGAATTCTCATAAGGTAAGCCCTCTTCTATTACTTACTTAATGGTTCAACACAACTAATCTTAGAGGTAGATTACGAGTCCATTGAAGACTCATACCGTGACTTCAACAACCATCGATGCCCAGTTGGGTTGCAGCACCGGTCCCTCGCCGGAATTCCTGCAGCCAACGGACCTGGAATCACCAGAGAGCATGTTGTGGCGTTGTGACCGAAAACAATAGTCTCAAGGAAGCTCAATATATCTGGTCGCCGGGTACTTCTTCCGAATGCCAGTAGGGGGACCGGACCGATGAGTTTGTCGACCGAGAAAAACCGCCGCTGTCGTCATCCATCGTCCAAGCGTCAGCACAGCGCCGACCAGAAGCGGGCCGGTCCACGCAGCTTTTGGCTCAAAATCAAGAACAAAAAGGTGGAAACACTTCAAGATCAATCCAGAAAAAAAGGGTCGATAGGCCCATGCTGCCAGAGGTTCATGACATCCGCCGCTGCTTTTGGGGGGGGGCGGCCATGCCGTCCGACCACGCTGCGCGGGGCATTTCCTCCGGGAGACGCGGGGCCCAGTGCGAGATCTGCGATCTGACATCGCGGGCCGCCAGGGCGGCTTCATCGTTGGGCCCCACCATCAATGACGTTTGGAAAGGGAGCTTGCGGCGGCAGGTACCCGGGGAGGGGGGCGCTTGCACCTTTCAGAGACACATGACGTCAATTCGAGCTCAGAGCTCCTTCTGGCTTTAAAAGAGCTTCCTCCAGTTATTTACTCTTCACCAAATCAGTCATCTTCCCACGAACAAACAACGATCTGTACAGCTTCTTGAAGCATTACGAGCGAAACAAATCAACACACACAAAACCCAAATACAAACCTTCATCATGCCTCGCGACGGATCCGGTGCCTCTGACAACGCCGTTGAGGCCGGCCACGACATCATCCACGGTGCCGGCGTCGAGAAGGTGAGCCCCGACCTCTTCCTACTCCCATCCGTCCAACTCATGAGACTAACTCATCAACAGTCCGACCACGTCGACCGCGCCGACAAGACGGCGCCCCTCCCCGAGAAGGAGAAGGGCAACGCCGTCGAGGGCTTGGGTGCCAGCGGCGGCGCCAGCCAGGGTCTTGCTCAGGGCCCCAACGCCGGCCAGGGCGGCCGCTCCAACTAAGCTATTCCGTCGTCGGATAGTGTCGAAGGAAGCGGTAATGGACGGGGATGGTGAGAGGATGATTCAAGACCACCACGAAACGCAGTTGATACCAAGCGATTGGACGGTGCTTCGATGGTGACTACATGAGGTAGTCTAATGAGATATGCAGCTGTTAATTGATGAATATGTCTCGAAAACCATGTGATGCGACCAATTACCTTGATTGTGACGTCGAATGTATTCCCTGCAATGTATGCGACGTTTGGGATGCCCGTCTCATACAGAAACCCATTTCAGTATGCTCGCCTGTCCAACAGCAGAAACCGGGCCGCGGGAGCGACAAAATTGTCCAAGAAAGGAAATATTCCGAGGAGGGCATATACTGCACTCCATCAGTACGTCTCAAGTGGTTGAAAAGCATAGTGGCCTTACTCGAGATGACGGTATCCCACGATAACCACGTCATAGCCAAACAGAAGCAGGTCCGCGGGAACTGGACGACGCCGCATATCATGAGGGTGAGCCCGAGCGCCTGGTCCCAGCGAACATGGCCCATTTCGAAGTCGATGATGCAAGATGGTCGGGACCGTTTGATGTGCAGTTCGGAATGATGTGGGGGAAGACGGCCGCGACCTGTCATGGCAAATGCGGTCCATTTAAACTCGGAGCTCTGCAAACAGCCTCAAAGAAATGGATCACATGTCTCACCGTTGCTTCTCGTAGTTGCCACGCGCAAACGACGCCGACAACCATCTCAGCCGGGTTGAAAACCAGGCAACGCCAAATAAAGTTAACTGTAAAAAACTCCAATTCATCTGGATCGAAATGTCTGATCCATCTCATCATCGCCGCGATTCATCGGCGGGTTTCGTACCCCCTTTTATCTATGCCCCTCATCAAAACATGAACCCAAAGAAAACGAATCACCGCCTCTAAGCCTCAAAAACCAACACAACACCATCGTCGCCCGCGGTCACGACCCGCTCCCCCGTCTCGCCCTGCACGAATCCCAACACACCGCCGCCCTCGCCGTCGCCCCTGTGTCCCCTCCACTCCTTCACCAGGCCGGCGTCCTGCGCGCGCAGGTCCCACCTCCTCACGACGCCGTCCATGCCGCAGCTCGTCAGCAGCCACGAGTTCTTGACAAACTCCACCTTGACGACGCTGTACTCCTCGTGCGCGCCGGGCAGGCTCCTCCTGACGGCGAACCTCCGCCCCGCGTCGAAGACGGCGATGCTGCCGTCCACGGACCCCGCGGCGAGCAGCGTCGAGGTCTGGCCCTGCGCGCCCGTCGCCGTCGTGAAGGCCAGCGTCTCGATGCCGTCCGTCGCCGTCTGCAGGCTCGCCAGGATCTGCCCGCCGGCCGCCACGTCCGCCGCCGTCTTGCTCTTGCCGCCCTTGCCCGGCTGCGCGCTGCTCGCCAGCCGCGGCAGGCTCACGATGCGGATCGCGCCGCCCGCGCCGCCCACGGCCACGAGCGCGCCCTTGGGCTCCACCGCGACGCTGTACAGCCCGCCCTCGACCTCGAAGCGCTGGTCCTCGGACGTCAGGCTCACCGTCGTCTGGCCGTTGCTCTCCGCCAGGCCCTTGGCGGCCGCCTCGCCCCACACGTCCCACACGTAGAGGCTCGAGTCCTCGGAGACGGTGCAGAGCAGGTTGCCGTCCGGGGTCCAGGCGCCGGCGGTGCAGGGCGCGGTGTGGAGCCAGTAGGTCTGGACGAGCTGCAGGCAGTTGGCGGGGTTGCCGCCGCCGGCGGCGATGTCGATGGTGTAGACCCAGACGGAGTTGTCGCTGGCGCCGAGGGCGATGGTGTTGGGGTACTGAGGGGACGGGCACGGGGCGATCCAGTTGATCTCGGGGACCTCCTGGGCCTCGGCGATGAACTTGATCTGCACGCTGGCGGCCTCGGCGGTGGGCGAGTTGACGCGCACGGCGTGGACGCGGAGCTTGCCGTCCATGCCGCCGGTGACGAGGAAGTCGCCCTTGGGGAGGGTGAAGGCGAGGGCGTTGATGCTGTCGGTGTGGCCGTCGATGGCGTAGATGCTGTCGAGGGCGGTGCTCTGCTGCGGCGCGTCGCCCGAGTAGGAGGCCGGCAGCACGGGGCGGGAGGCGGCGGCGGCGGTGGAGAGGAGGTAGCCCTTGCCGGGGGCGTCGTCGGTGTCGCCCTCGGAGCCGCCGGTGGCGATGATGGTCGGGTGGACGGGGTGCTGGGCGATGGCGAAGACGGAGTCCTTGTGGGCGTCGAAGTAGGCGACCGAGTCGTTGTGGAGGGTGATTTCCTCGTTGCCTTCGTCGTCCGAGTCCATGGCGACGTCCTCGTCGTCGACGTTGACCTCCTCGCCGATCTCGTCGGCGTTGAGCATCTCGGGCTCGGAGTCGTGGTCGTGCTCGTCGCGGGGGGCGGACATGGCTGCGGTTTGGGGGTGTTTCTTCGGTCGGTTGTGATCTAAGTGAATGCGACGGTTGGCGCTTCGCTGAGTATGCGCTTCTTGCCGTTGACAGCAAACAAGTGTCGAAAGACGGCCGGGTATCTGGTTATTAAAGGGAAGCGCAGAAACAGAAAGACGGTTTATTAATGCGTCAGGGAAGTTCTGCCTGCTTGATAAGCAGAGCAAGTAGGGCGACCAAGGTTGAATTTTTCTGCAGCCGGATGGCGGGGTGGCGGGGTAATTATCCGTCCAGGAAGCGCAGGCGGTGTGAGCTCGGGGCGCTTTTCAGTGCTGGGCCGCCGTGCGGGGCGTCGGTCGGGGCGACGCTCCCCCGGCGCGTCGGCGGCACGGCGCTTGGCCGGTGTGATTGTCGGGCCACACCTACACAGTCTCTGGGCGCTTTTCAGACTTGTACGTTCCGATTCATGATGAAAAAAATCTCCTAGCGATTTTTTTCACTTTTTCTACTCCTCAAGTGATGTTGATCGCTACATTGTTCACAATGGCCAGGCTGACTCAAGCATAAGACTCAGTTGGTATTGTACAAGTCATGTTCGAAACATGTCTTCATATTCTCATCTTAACCAGTCCTAGTTTATAGCTATTTACAACTCCAATCATGATAATACCGGACGTGAGATAGACCGTTAAAATAGTATAGTACCGAAAACCCTCTACACCTCCCGCTGACCCAAGGACCATGACGTACCCAACTCCAAGAACCGTAATACACCCCCGCCCAAACCATCCCCTTTCTACCTCCCACCCTGTCCATCCGCAGGCAACTCCGTTGGCGCCTCACCGACCGGCAGCTCCGCCGGGGCCGGCTGCGGCGCCGCGTGCGGATACCCCTTGAACTGCGTGTGCCCCGCCTGCTGGCCCGGGTTCATCAACACCTTGTCGTTCTGATAGTACCCCGCCACGCTACCTCCCGCCATCTCGCTCGGCGCGTAGTTGCTGTTCTGATACGCCAACGCGCTCTGCTGCCCGGGAGACTGCCTGTCCGCGTCCCCGGGCGTCGGCTGCTTGACCCCCGCGTACCGGTGCTTCCTCCGCCTCCACAACAGAAACAGCCCCGCCAGCGCCGCGATCACCACGACCGGCACGACGACCGCCACGGCCACGATGCCGCCCGTCGACAGCCCATCGCCATCATCTCCACCACCGCCGCCGGCGCCACCACTACCGGTATCCGTCGCTGCGGCCCCCGTCCCCGTCGCCGTCGCCGTCGCGTCCCCGGAAGTCGTCTCGGCCACGAGGTCGCTCGCCTGGTACACCATCCGGATACCCCACGCGTTCACGCCCTGGCGGTCGCTCAAGGTCGCCGCGCTCGTCTGCACGGTGCCGTCGCTCGTGAGCGTGTACGCCAGCACGGTCGCGGGCCCGGCCATCCACGTGCAGAACTCCGTCTCCCAGCGGCCGTCGAGGGTGAGGTCGTCCTCGACGCACGAGAGCGTGACGTCGGCGCGGCGGGGGCAGCACGTCACCGTCGTCACGGAGCGCACGCCGCCGTTCCTGGAGCACTGCGGCTGCGCCGTGTAGCCCGTCGGGCAGGCCGTCCCGGGCGAGTAGAAGGCCGTGCTGGCGCCGTTGAACTTGTTGGGCAGGCATGCCGGGTCGTTGTCGATGGCGAAGAGGCCGTTGGTGAGGTAGATGCCGGAGCAGGAGGCCGGCGGGGAGAAGTCGGCGGTCGGGAGGGGGTTCTCGGCGAACGTGGACGCGACGAAGCGCGTTTTCGCCGTCGAGATCGCTGCCATTGTGCGTGAGAGTCGTGGTGGTACGGGATTCGAGGAGTTTGGGGGCCCGCTTCGGTCGGCAGTTGGAAGGAACTTTGGTGAGCTCCGGTCTGGGGAATCCCGGGCGTGGGCAGCCGTGTAAGACGAGGTTGTTTTGTGGATATTACCGTGATGGGAGAAGGTTGAATCCCATCTCACAGGTGGATGGCTCACGAACAACAGGCTGGTATTACGTGGAGTAAGAGGGCAGAAAGCAGAGGGAAAGGGAGAAAAAAAAGCAAAACTCGACAAGGAACGTGGGAAAAGCGCCTAAGCTCGGTTTTCTTGAATCCTTCCACTTCCCTCCGTCGCACTCGCCAACCACTCGCACCGTCCCAAACCCCAACGACGATCCCAGGTTGCCAAAGAAGAAGAAGCATGGGTCGTGTCGTAGGCAGCCACCGAGATAGAATGCCACTGGGCTAGCGAGGTGGTAAGCACGCTAGAAGGGGGGCAGGACCTGGGCGCCGCAGCGGAGTCTGTGAGATGCATCCTTTGGGATAGGGAGGCGGGTCCTGGGGGGTGTGTCTGCATCCGAACGTCTGGGTAGATCTTCGTCGACGCCCTGCCATTTGGAGGTTGTGTTGAAGCCAATTGTGGCAAGTTTTCCAAACATGTTGCTGGAGGCTGAGCCAAGGGGCGTGTGTGAGACGAATTGAGCGCCCTCTGCGGGATTGGGTCTGAGAAGATTCCCATCTCGGACACCTTATTGGCTTGCTTGGATAGGCGTAGTGCGACTTGGAAATGAAGGGAGATGCCGCCCTTTGCTCTTCAGGACTGCGAAGCTGGTAAGTGGTCTTCGAAAGTAGACAGAGACTCGCGCTTACGGATGTGAATGGCTGTGTGAGCCTCGACCGCTTTGAAATCCATAGCTTTGGTTGGGGCTAGTCAGCAACGACAATGGCTTGTCTTGTGGCCACTGACGAGGTGATGCCGTTAGTTCAGAGGGAGCGCGACGGCGGTTGAACCAAGGAAGCCTGCAGACAAGTCGGGTCTCTCACGCCATGTCTCAAGTACTTGGTTTGCGACCCAAATCTAGGAGTGCAGTCAGTAAGCAGTACATTTACTTCAGCAGATGGGCTAAGCTTTCCTAGACTCAGCCACATCCCTCGATCGCCCAGCAAGGCGCACGTCGCCGTCCGTTTTGGTGCTACTTTGCATGGTGAGACGGATAGCGGCACCACGGCACATCATCCAAAACGAGCTTTTCTCAGCATCATTTCAAATGTCCCGGACACTGTGTTTGGACGTGTTGCGGTATGTAAGAAGAGCTTCGCTCATTAGTCGTCTCGATTTGGCTATGCCGCTGAATGCTATTGTAAACACGAATAGATGGCAACATAGATCATGTTTCCGAATCGATGAAAAATCAAGATGCCCGGGTGAGTCCCAAGCAGATGGGCACGCCACCACCAAACGCCGCGCCGTCCCGCAGAAATAATGCCGAACACTCCGGTCTTATGCTCAGACCACTTGTCCCATTAATGTCAATTACCAACCACCAATCTCGCTTCAGTCATCTCAGAGGGCCTACGCCCATCATCTTTTGGTGGTCGATGTGCATCCCCGACGGTGTGTGGCTTGGGCGGTCCTCGGGCAGCTCCCGCGGCACCGGCGCCGGCAGCTCCGACGTCGGCGTGATCGTCTGCCCCGTGGCCACCGACGGAGATTCCTCCATTCCGGGCGGCTTGTACCCGGCGTAGCTTGTGTACGCCCCGTTGTGCCCGTATTGTTGCGTGTACGGCACGTTGGGCGACTGCTGCTGGACGGACGGCGGAGCCGTCGAGGACTGGTACGTCGTCGGAAGGGACTGCATCGAGTGCATTGTTTGCATCTGGGGGTGCTGGTAGTGTTGCTGCGGGTGCTGGTACCCGTGCTGCTGCATCGCAGGCGCCTCATGGACTGGGCCGGGCTGTTGCATAGCCGGGGGCACGCCGGGCGCGGCCTGGTTTGAAGGTGTTCCGTTGTCGTTTACGCGGTTGTACTTCGAAGCCTGCCGTTTCCTCCACCACCAGAACAAAGCGCCGGCAATTATTCCGAGGACAACAACCGGCAAAACGGCAGCGATGGCGATGGACGCTCCGGTGGACAGTCCTGGCGATGAACTTTCCGTGCCGTTTCCAGTCCCGTTACTGGTGCTTATGGCGGTGATACTGGCCGTTGCGGTCGCCAAATCCATATCGGTTGATTGATAGACCATGCGGATGCCGTAGGCGTTGACGCCGCCGGGCGAGGTCACGTACTCCTGCTCGGTCCATGTTCGGGTATCGGCTGTGTGCACGATGTCGATGCGCGTCGCTTCCGGAGCGATCCAGGTACAGAACAGACCGACCCACTGGCCAGAGAGAGTGGCTGGATCGACAGCGGAGAGAATAATGTCGCTGCGATAAGGGCAGCAGGTGACCGTGGTGATGCTGCGGACGCCCTTGTTGTCGACTTTGGCCGTCATATACCCCTGCGGGCAGACGTATCCTGGTGAGTAGTAGGCCGTCTCCTCTTTCAGATGGCTCGTGGGCAGACAGTCTTCTTGGGGATCGACCATGTAGATGTTGCCATTGTAGACGGCGTCGCAATAGGTTGGCGCGACGAATTGGGTCGTCAGGGGGTTGAAGGGAAAGCTGGTAACGATGACGCTGCTGTAGGTGTTGGTCGACGTCGACGAGGTCGACGACGTCGTTGTCGCGGTGGCCGCCATGTTGGACGGCGGCCGTGAAGGATCGCGGGGGCTGCCGGCCGGGGAGGTAGTCAGAAAGGAATAGACCGGACCCGGTTACACGGGACGGGGCCAAAGAGCTGATGCCAGGCGATTGAGCAAACAGAACGCGGTCTAGCCTCTCGCCTGGAACTCGGTCGAGTACGGGCACGTCACTGAGATTGCCGCGGACTAGTCGCCCTGGTGTCTCGTCGGAACCAACGCCGTGGTGTGTCTGGGGACGAACTCGGGAGGATCGCGCGGATTCCACCTCGGGGGCAGGCAGCAGCTTTTTGCTGGTTTTGGGACGAACTCTGGGAGATTGAAAGTGGGAGGGAGGACGGACGATCTTTGTTGATGGGAGAAGAAGCGGGGGCCACTGCAAGAAATTCGAACCAACTGTCTCGCTTCTGCCGATGGGCCTCGATGGGGAACGTGTTCGGTCTTTGCAGAGCTGACGACCAGCAGGAGTAGAACCGGCAGAACCCCAGGGGAACATCGGGGAATCGGTACCAAAAAGGGGCCCAGACCAGCAACAGACCAGGGGCCCGAGCCGAACAGGAACCGCTCGGTGGAAGAGAAGTGGCAGAAAATATCCCAGCCGGGTGGGTTCTGGGACCCTTGGGAGGGGAAACTGAAGTCCGAAGCAGACTTAGTGTAGCAGAGGTGGGCGGCCAGGGTGGGATGGAGCGGAAGCGGGAGTTGAAGCCGTCCAAAGTCGCGGTGTCGGGGCTGCGGTTGCAGTGAAGCAATCTCTCTCGAGTTCCCGCCGCTCCGTGGTGTTGCTGGAGAGCTCCCAGCGTGGCCTCGTTGGGCTGGCGGTCGTCGATTCAGCGATCCCTGATCCTTGCCGGCTGCGATGAGGTGCGCGCAGAGCTCATCTTAACTTTCAAATAGTGTCACACCCCCACACGAAGATTGTGGTAGGGCCCACCGGTTCAAAAGCTCATCTTAACAAAACTGGACTGGACCCAGCAGCTGCTTGGCTCGTGACGGCGGTGTCCATGAGAACCTGACATGAGGGTGACTGACCGACCAGTCAACGCATGTGCTGCGAGCGATCCGAGAGAATCGTCTCGGTAGAGGCATTTCAAGGCACACAGGCGGAGACCAAAAGTTACTTTTCTGTCCCTCCTCCAGGCACCTCCACAGCAGTCGTCAGATGCGACAGGTGCATCTGGGCAGGGCTGAATGATGGGGGAACGACGGGCGAAGGATTCGCTGGGCTACATGACAGCGGCGTGACGGGTCCAATGGCTGCCGGGCCTGGGCGGTGGATGGGTGACAGACTGCTGAGGCGCGCAGCCAGCATGCAGCATCGCCTTGATATTGAATGTCTTGTGTGCTGAGTAGGTCTGACGTCGTATTCAGAGGGGAAGTGTGTTGGCCGTAGGTATATGGAACGGATGAAGTCTCTTCAAAGCAGCATCTGCAAGCCGCTAGATGCGGCGACGGGTTGCAGTCTTTGAGGTGAGAAAGCGCCCTCGCCTTCGGAATAGCTACCCGTTTCTCGTCTCGTCTCGTCTCGTCTCATCTCATCTCAGAGCGTGGACGCCACCGCGTGGCTCGCCCATTGACTTTGGGTCGCGAACTGGGAGGATGCTCGCGGCGGGTGAAAGGTTCAGGGAAGAGCATTGCGCGACGCTGTCGTATTGAGAGATTGGCTCGGCCTTGCCCGCCGGTTGCTTGATGAAGGTGTTTCTGGGCACTTGAGTTCGTCGTCGCCAATTCGCCCTGTTGATGTCTCAATTGGTCTTTGCGATGGAATCATTCCACCCGAATCCGTAACGCCGCCCGTTTCTCCAGGTACTCAGCTACTCAGGTCCCTAAGTCGCTCCTGCCTGCCGTTCGACTTTTTGCGTGTGGCGCCCGTGCACTGACAGCTTGTGGGAGTGGGTCTTGAACAATGAAAAGCGGGTTCTTGGTCACGCTAGCGCGGCAGGGATTTCGCTCCTCCCCAATCCTTCAACACCACGACCCCGTGGACCCCTTCGGCTTCTTGGCCTTCAGGGCCCTCCAAAAACCCCGACCGCCGCTGATTCCAAAGCCTGTTTGTCGGAGGCTATCCGCCGCTCGTCAACCAATCCCGCCGGTTGATATACAGGGCGTCAAGCTCTGATCTGCGTTTTGACCCGGCCTCCAAGAACTGCTGATTGACAACTATCGGGCAGTCTGCGCACCGTCTGGGGCTTCTTCGGCATTTAACGCCCCTCGGCCAGGCTCACCGGGGAGTTCGACGCCATCAGACTCGAAACCAACCGGCGACTGTCCGTCGGCCAAGACGATCAGCCTCCACCGCCTCCGGTGGATAAGCGTTGGCAATGAAGAGATAAAGTCAGAAAGCAGTCGGAACAGGCCATCTCGCCCGAGGGCCAGAGATACAGAACGGCAAAACAACATGCTCTCTCCCTGTCGGCAATGTGGACAATGCGACTCTTACGGCGGAGTCGTCTTCTGCAACCCGTACCACGGCCAATCACCAACGCCGTCGCCCCGGAACTCGGGCGGCCCCAGCCAGTCGTGGAGGTCCCGAGCCAACAAGAGACACACATATTCCGCTTGCTGCGCAGGATCATTAACCGCCAACGCTGGATTGATCTTGGCATGGACTGATCCTCCAACCCTCATGGCCGGGAGCCAGCCGTGTCTAAGCCGGGAGGATATGCGCGGCCGGCAGACTGAATCCTCCTGATGCCGCAACGCATACACACACATGTAAACGCCATTCCAACATCCACACAAACCCCCCGGGAAACATGAACCCAACCAAGCCTACGCAACGTGCTCCTGGTACCAAACCACCCAGCACGACGCGATCCTCGCCCCCGTGATCCTGAACCGGCAGTTCGCCTTGACGTGCTCGAACGTGGCCTCCTGGACGCAGATCCCCACCGCGAGCCCGTCCGCCGGCCGGTACGCCGCCTTGATCGGCCCCGTGTGGATCTTGTCGCAGTCCTTCTCGAACCCGGCCAGGAACTGCGCCGCCGTCTGCGTCTGCCGCTCGCACTTGAGCTCGACGATCTGCGTGTCGTTCTGCCCGTTGTCCACCACCACGAAGTCGTTCTTCTCGCGCGAGCCCTCGTACACGTTGACCTCGCGGTCGATGGTCACCGCCGGGTACTTTTGCGCCACCGTGTACGCGATCTCGACCTGCGCCCAGCCCTCCCAGCCGCCCTTTTGCGTGTACGCCGCCGCGATCTTTTGGGGGACCTCGGTGTTCGTCTTGGCGAGCCACCAGTGGATTCGGTCGATGATGTCGGTCGCTGTGGCTGCCATGGTGGGTGTTTGTTTGTACTTGTGACGATGATGAATGGAGTCTTGCGATGTCGATGCCTGCAACAATGTTATTATCCCAAGGCTCCCAGGACCTCCCTTTTATAGTCGCTTCTCGTCCCTACTTCCAAGCATCAGCATTCCTCGACATTCCCGGCCGTCTTTCCCGCGTTCAAAGACGTCAGCTTCCAGGTTGTGGCGTCGCGAGACCAGCTGAGGTCTCAACCAGGGGCAATAGCCGACCAAGCTGAAAAAAAGAGTCACTTGATCCTCCTTGTCATCAATATCTCGCGGTAAGCAGATAGTTCGATGCACTCTGCAAAAGATAGCCTACCACGGCGCACTGCGCAAGACAAATGCCGAGACATCCCTTTGGAACTGTTGGGTGCCCAGATAATGCGTGTAATATTGGCAAAACATCATGAGCATGCATCCTTAACGTCTTTTGTATTGGTCTTGAATACACGTCCAAGAGAGCTCCAATATCAACCAGGCACCGGCGCCAGCAAAGTCCCCAGATCAAACAAACCACCTACAGCTCCAACGACCCCAACACTTCCTGCTCCTCCCCGACAACCCTCATCCCCCCCTTCTCGGCCCTCTCAAAGCCCCCAAACATCCAGTTCCTCAACATCTGCAGCCCGACCTCGGGCTGGTCCAGCGGCACCATGTGCCCGGACCCCTCGACCGTCACAAACGCAAACCTCGTCTCCCGCCCGCCCTCCATCGTCTTAGAGACCTGCTTCCACCGCCCGGCCCGCACCACCTCGCCCCCCCTTTCCGCGTACCACGCCGCGAACTCCCGCGCCCCGAACTCCACCTGCCCCCTCCACGCCAGCCTCTCCGCCCACCGCACGTTGCCCGCCGTGTTGCACGCCAGGTCCAGTTCGCCGTTGTAGACCAGCACGTCCACCCCGCTCTCCAGCACGTACTTGACCTGCGCCTCCGTCGTCACGAACACGTCCCCCGCCAGCTCGAACGCCTCGTTGACGTCGAACGAGATGAGGCTGAAGTTCTTACCCAGCTCGCCCGGCACCTCGAGCGCCGCCCGCACCGCGTCCGAGTTGACGTACTTCTCGATGGCGGCCCCCGCGCCGTAGCAAATGTCCTCCGCCTCGCACGGCGCCGTGATGTCGAACGGGTTGCGGCCCCCGGCCTTGACCTCCCCGTAATACAGCCACGTGATGTTGTCGAAGCAGTACCCCGTCGCCGCCCCGCAGACGATGGGGTCCGGGTACGCGTAGCACGCCTCCTGGAGGTACATGCAGCGCGGCAGCGCGTCGGCGATCCGGCCGCACCGCGTCGCGTTGAAGACGGGCGCCGGCACCCCGGGCTTGGTCGTGCACAGCGTCTCGTAGTAGCCCCACGTCGTGTCGGCGGGCGAGACGTAGCCGTTGCCGATGAGGACCGAGGCGAGCGGGATTTGGAACGCCGGGGCGGGGGCCTCGGTGTTGTATTTCACAATCTCGGCCGCCAGCGCGGGGATGTAGTGCCCGCCGTAGCTCTCGCCGACGATGTGGAACGGCAGCGGTGCGAGGCGCGGGAAGGCCGAGTAGAAGATGCGCAGGAAGACGTTCATGTCGGCGGCGGCCACGAAGGACGTCGCGGGCTGCTCGACGCCCTCGTCAAAGTACGACAGCCCCGTGCCGGCGGGCTGGTCGACGAAGATCATGGACGAGTTGCTGTTCCACGCGTACGGGTTGTGGACGGTGCCCGTGCCGTTGTCGTTGATCAGGCAGGGGCCGAGCTCGAGCATCATGCCTGGGGGGGGCGGGGGTTAGTCCTTGAGGCCTGTGATGCGGGTTCTGGGCCTCACTCACCGACGAGGCCGCTGCCGCCGGGGCCGCCCGTCATCCAGAGACTGAGGGGGTCATTATCAGGGTCGTTCAGGCTTTCCACGAACCCTGTATCAAGTCAGTCGGGGCCGAGATGGCTCATTGCGTTTATGTTGGAGCTCACAGAAAAAGAGGTGCTTCCCGCCCGTGTCCAACCAGCCCGTCCACTGCCTCGAGCCGGCGGCGCAGAGTTCGTCGCTCTGCTCCTTGATGCGGATCGCGTGGTGCGGGTGCTCGGGGAGAGAAAAGGTCGTGAAGTCGGGGTTCTCAATGTCCTGCTGCCTCGCGACGGCAGAGGTGAAGCCCGTGAGGAGGGCGAGTCCGGTGAGGACCAGGGCCGCGAGACGTGCCATTGCCACAGTAATGTTTAAGACGACTCAATCGGGGTGTTCAATTGATAAGATCTGTGATCTATTGATGAAGAGGCGACTGAGGGCCTCAAAGAGTGATAAATAGAAGAAAGCAGATTCAGCCACGCGACAGTTCCGAGCCGCATGTTTTGTGACTGAGTGAGCGGCACGGCATCCCGATCAGGAAGGCCGGTACGCCGGCAGAAAGTGGGGTCGGCAGGATCCCACCCCCGTGGTGTTGGATTGCTCTTGGATAAACGTCACCACCTGTACGACGCTTTACGAAGCGTACGCCTGTGATGGTGTCAACTTTCTTAGGTGCAGGTTCTAGGCGGTTGAAAACAACAGAAAAGTTTACAAGTCTGTCGACTCGTCATCACGCCGCGCAATATCTTGAGTGAACCATAAATGTGCAATTTTCCGGCTCATATATGCCAGTCTACCAAAATACAACGCGCATTATCAATGCAAGATAACCCTTCCCAAACCCAACCCGGTGCGCGGGCGCGTGTTGTTGAACTCCCGGTGGGCCCGTGTCTCCGGCCTCCAATAACCCCCAGATGTATGTATATAGTGATGTATTCCCTGTTGAAATCGTAGGAACTCATATCCCCGCTTGCTAAGACGAGATGGAAAAATGTTGAAGACACGCCGTGGTGCAGATATGCCACCACTGTGTAAAAACCTGTGTAAACAAAACGTATAATGTTGTAGGGGCAACCCGGACGCCGTCGAATGTTGAATTAGTCGACCCGGTCCTGGGCCTGTCCCTTTTGTGTATTCGTCATGCCGTCATGATATATACCAAGCCGGTTTCTATCCTCCTGGTATCATGTCTATAGGATGCGCAATCATCGCTTTAATCCTGTGTCGTGTCCTCGACGGGAGGGCAAGTGCAGAAGAGGTTGGTGTCGCCGTATGCTGCATACTGTTAGTCTTTATCGTCGGAGAACGAAAAATGGGTAACTCACTGTCGTCAACGCGGCCCACGCTGGGCCAGAACTTCTTCTCCTTGAGAAACGGCAGGGGGTAGGCGGCCTTCTCGCGGGAGTAGGGACGCTCCCACTTGCCCTCGCCATCGCCGAGGATGACATCCTGCTGCGGGTGGGGCGCCATCTTGAGCACGTTGCCCTCCCTGGGCTGCTTGCCCTCCTCGATCTCGCGAATCTCCTCGCGGATGCTGATGAGGGTGTCGATGAAGCGGTCGAGCTCCTCCTTGCTCTCGCTCTCCGTCGGCTCAATCATGAGCGTGTTGGCGACGGGGAAGCTCATGGTCGGGGCGTGGAAGCCGTAGTCCTGAAGACGCTTGGCGATGTCGATAGCCTCGACGCCGGCGGTCTTGCTGAAGGGGCGCGCGTCGAGGATGAACTCGTGCGCGCAGCGGCCGTTGTCGTTGGTGTAGAGAATCTTGTAGTGCGGCTTGAGGCGGGCGAGGATGTAGTTGGCGTTGAGGATGGCCGTCTTGGTGGCAAGGCGCAGGCCGTCGTTGCCCATGAGCGCGTTGTACGCCCAGCTGATGGGCAAGATGCCGGCGCTGCCGTACGGTGCGCTGGAGACCATGGCGTCCTCGGCATCGGCGGCGCGGGCGGGGAGGTACGGGGCTAGGTGCTCCTTGACGCAGATGGGGCCAACACCGGGGCCACCGCCGCCGTGGGGAATGCAGAAGGTCTTGTGCAGGTTGAGATGGCACACGTCGGCGCCGATCTCACCGGGCGAGCAGATACCAATCTGGGCGTTCATGTTGGCGCCGTCCATGTAGACCTGACCGCCGTACTGGTGGATGAGCTCGCAGGCCCTCTTGACGCTGGGCTCATAGACACCGTAGGTGCTGGGGTAGGTAACCATGAAGGCGCCCAGCTGGTCGGCGTACTGCTTGCACTTGGCCTCGAGATCCGCAATGTCCAGGTTGCCGGTTGTCTGGTCGCACTTGATGGGCACCACGCGCATGCCAGCCATGGCGGCAGAGGCGGGGTTGGTGCCGTGGGCGGACACCGGGATCAGGCAGATGTCACGCTTCTTGCCCGAGTTCTTCTCGTGGTACTTGCGGATGGCGCGCAGACCGGCGAACTCGCCCTGAGCACCAGAGTTGGGCTGCAGGGAAACGGCGTCCATGGCGGTTATGCCCTTCAGCTGCTCGGACAGGCTCTCGATCAAGGCCGTGTAGCCCTTGAGCTCGCTCGCGGGGGTGTGGGGGTGGATCGTGGAGAAGCCGGGCAGGGAGATGAGGGCCATCTCGGTGGCGCTGTTCAGCTTCATGGTGCAAGATCCGAGAGGGATCATGGAGTGGACGAGGGACAGATCCTTGGACTGCAGGTGGTGGATGTAACGCAGGATCTCGGTCTCGCTGCGGTGGGTGTTGAAGACGGCGTGGGTGAGGTACGCAGACTGGCGGCGCAGGGACTCGGGGAGTAGCTCGGTGATGCTCTCGGTAAGAGCGCCGTAAGCCTTGCTCGCAACCTCGGCGGTCTGAACACCGGTGACGTTTCCGAGGACAGTGGCGATGGTGTTGAACACCTCCTCGTTGACGTGCTCGTTGACGCTGATACCGACATCACCGTTTCCGTAGTCGCGGAGGCCCAGACCGGCCTTCTTGGCCTCCTCCAGAATGCTCTGGGCGCGGTCGCCGGCCTTGATGACGACAGTGTCGAAGAGGACCTTGCCGTCGGGGCTGGTTCCGCACTGCTCGGTCTCCAAGCCGGCGGCCTCGGCCACAGCCTGGACACCGCGGGCAAGACGCACCAGTCTTGAAGCGATCTCCTTGAGACCCTCGGGGCCGTGGTAGATGGCGAACAAGGCGGCCATGTTGGCGAGAAGAGCCTGGGCCGTGCACACGTTGCTGGTGGCCTTCTCACGGCGAATGTGCTGCTCACGCGTCTGCAGCGCCAGTCTCAGGGCGCGGCGGCCGGTGCGGTCCTTGGAGACACCGACCAGACGGCCGGGCATGCGGCGCTTGTGCGCCTCCTTGACGGCGAAGAAGGCGGCGTGGGGGCCGCCGAAGCCGAGAGGAACGCCGAAGCGCTGGGCGCTTCCGAAGGCAATATCGGCACCCCACTCGCCGGGCGGCGTGAGCACCGTCAGGGCCAGCAGATCGGTGGCGGCGCTGAGCAGCGCGCCCTGCGAGTGGACGAGCTCGGAAAGGCCCTTGAAGTCCTCCACCTTGCCCTTGGTGTCGGGGTACTGGACCATGACACCCACCAAATCCTGCCCCAGGCCCCTGATCTGCTCCTGGACCTCGGCGCTGCTCACGTCGAGGATCTCAACCTTGATGCCGAAGCCCTCGGCCCTGCTCTTCAGAACCGAGATGGACTGGGGGTGGACGAGGTGCGAGACGACGTACGTCTTGCCGGGCCTCTTTGCGCGGGAAGACGACAGCGCGTTCATGGACAGCGTCACGGCCTCGGCGGCCGCGGTGCCCTCGTCCAGGAGACTGGCGTTGGCGATGGGGAGACCGGTCAGGTCGCAGACCATGGTCTGGTAGTTGAGCAGCGACTCGAGACGGCCCTGGCTGATCTCGGGCTGGTAGGGCGTGTAGCTCGTGTACCAGGCGGGGCTCTCCAGCACGTTGGTCTGGATGACTCTCGGGGTGACGCTCGGGTTGTATCCGGCACCGATCAACGGCTTCGGGGCGGCCTCGTTGGCCTTGGCCCAGGCGGTGGCCTTGGCCAGGATCTTGCTCTCGTCCATGGGGCCCTCGTTGTCCCAGGCGAACGTCTTCCTCTCGGAGTAGACGTCCGCGGGGAGCACCGAGGCGATGAACTCGTCAATGGACTTGGCGGGGGGGTCCAGGGCCTTGAGCATGGCCTCGGTGTCGCTGACATCGGGGCCGATGTGGCGGGGGATGAAGGACTCGGGCCTCTGCAGCGGCTCAAGGGATGGGTCGACGGAGGTCACCCTGCTGGTCGCCTGGGCGCGGGCGGCGATGGCGGCGAAGGTCCTCACGCGCGGCACACGCGACGAGGACGCCATGCCGGAGGCGCACGAGTTGCAAACCCACGAGGACGGGGCCGTCTGGCGGCCGACGACCCTCGACCGCGGAGCCGCCAGCCGAAGCTGGCGGGGGAGGGGCAATCTCAATGATGCCATGACGGTGAGTGGCGATAAGAGGCGGCGCTTGAGGAATTGGAGGGGCGGAGAGGAAAAGGATGAGACGCCGCAGGAGCTTGCGAGGACCGACGACTCTTGGGGGAGTGTAGGTGAAAAGAAAGAAGGAGAGGAGGAAGAGCGGCGCGCGGTTGAGAGTCGTGGTGGTTGATGAGAAGCGTGCTCGGATCAGGGACCGAAGACCGATATCGTTGCCGCTCAAAAAGCAACACCCTTGTCGCCACTGTAAGACCCGCGAATGCGACCCGGCGGAAGGGGTCCCAGAGCAACGGCGCGCGCAATTGCACTCGAAGCAGTCAAAGACGGAAACAAAGAAACAAGCCAGACCTGGCGCGGAAACAACCTGGAAGAGAGGGCGCAGCGAGGTTCCGAGACAACGGCTGGCGGCGCCCAAGAGACTCGAGAATCGGAGAAGTCGGTGAGAAGCCGGCCGGCAACTTTTTTTTTTAAGCACCTTTTTAACCTTTGGGATGCAAGTCAAGTCCCAAACCCCAGGGATGCTGTTCCTGAGTCGAGCAATCAACAGCCCCCCCCTTCGGTTGTTTGCGGGCTGAGATGGTTTCTGGTGAGAATCGCCTCTTATCAGCGACCCGCCGATAAGCGCATTGGGGCGATAAGGCCGCCCAACCATCAGCGCTTGGAGGGGGCCCCAGCGCCAGGCCTGACCCAGCAGCTGGCGGGACGGGCTATCAACGGCCCGGGTCACATCCCCAAAAATCGGACCACTCGACCACTGGGACTGGGAGACCGCGCAGACAGGGGTCGCCCCCAGCGGTGTTTCCAGGGCGGTGGCTGCTGGGCCGCCAGCGACGGATGCACACCCGAGCGCTCGGCGGCCAGCTCCGAGCAAGAGCGAGTGAGTGCATGTGTAAATTGGATTTGCTAAGCAGACCCGCTCACAGGTACTTAGTATCTTAGTACCTAGCCTTAGGTAAGGTGAAGAGAGAAAACAGTGGGACCCTCAGCCAACAGACGCAAGGCAAGGTACGTACCCTGCCTCAGCTCCGTCCAACTGGAGCTATCTCTAAATTTTTGCGACGACATCATCGCTGCACCTGGCACCCGAACCGACGCGAAGCCTTCACCACGAACCGCACCGGCACCCTCCTCCCCCACCGTCAGTCTCTACTACTCAACCGCAAAGATGTTCGGAGGATGTACGTAAACCCCCCTCCCCTTTCAACCGCAGTCACAATCTCTGCAACAAGCCAGCAGCTGGCTGACCCCCCGTTGCAGTCGCGCCCCCCCAGCTCTCCGAGGAGGAGATCAAGCAGATGGAGGCCGAGGCCAGCTTCACCGTCCAGCAGGTCCTTGTCTCTGCCGTCCTGCTCTACCTCTGTGAGTGACGCCTTCCCTACCTTACCTCAAGGTAGCCATACATGCACACCACGAGCCTGCTGCTGACCGACCAACCAACCACCCCAGCCCCCTTCGCCATCGACGCCGTCTCCAAGGTCCTGTAAACACCACCCAATTGACCTCCCACGACGACTCCACGAGCACTCGCAGAGTTCTCACAACCGCAGCAAAAAAAAAAAAACCATGAATGCAGTCCGCTGCTTCCGTCTCTAGGCAGACAACACCGTGGCCCCCCCTGACGCGCGGCCGCGGGCCATCTCTCTCCCGTTGGGAGATGTGTACCGGGACAAATACCCCCTCGTTGTAAAATATCATCTGTACACTGTACAAAGGGCTGGTTGGGATGGGCTATGGCTATAGATCACATCGGAATCAGGGTAAACAAACATCACGACTTTGGACCACGCATCGTGCCTCATTACGTGAAACGTGAAACGTGAAACCGTGCTCTCGCTGTTTTTGTTTTTCCATATCGACGTAGGAAGCCCGATGCTCTCGTCATTTACCGCGTAATCCCACATCAGAAAATGAAAAGCTTCCGCTCGCGCCGGTCCTCTATTATATGATACGTCCATTGGTCGGTATCCCTATCCTATCCCATCCCTCAGCTCGGATTCCGCTCCTTCTCCCACTGCTCAAAGTCTTTTGTGATGGACTCGACCTCCTTTTTGAGGTGCTGGATCTGCTTCTCATAGTCCTCCAAAACCTGCCATCATAGTCAGCAATCATCATCAAAAAAGAAGAAAAAAAGGGGTCAAGACTCACCTTCTTGGTCTTGTGCTCCGTCTCCTCGTTCAGCCCCTCCCCGCTCGCAAAGGCAGGCTTGTTCGCCTCCTTCATCAGCTGGTCCGCGTAGTCCTTCAGCACAATCAGCCGGCTCCAGAGCTCCTCCTCCCGCGCCGCCAGCGCCGGGTCCTGCACGCTGCGCTCCAGCTCCGCCAGCTTGAGCCGCAGGTCGTCCTCGTCGCCGCTCATGGCGTACCCGCGGTTGCGCAGCACCTGCACGCGCGCCGCCAGCGCCAGGCACCGCTCGCGCAGCACCACGTGGCGCCGCCGGGCCGCGAGCGCGCGCACGCTCGTCTCGAGGTCGTGCCGCGAGAGGATGGCGTCGAGGCTCGCGTTGATCTGGTGCAGCCGGACGTTGAGCTCGCCGACCACCTTCTTCTGCGTCTGCAGCCGGGCCGCGACGCCCGAGAAGCCCGTGCAGAGCACCGGGATGAAGCCCGGGGCGGGCTTCTTCTGCAGCGCCTCCTCCCACTCCTTGGGGTCCTCGTGCGGGCCGGGCTTGTAGAAGGGCACGGCCGCCTCGTCGACCTTGTTGTAGAAGTAGTGCTTGAAGGCGCAGTTGGGGTTCGTGGGGTTCCACTTCTCGAAGATGAGCGCCATCTGCTCGGGGATCGGCTTTTGGTTTTCTGGGAGGCGTGGGTTAGCTCGAACGTCGAGTGCGGGGGGGAATAGAGGGCGCTCACGAGGTGTTTCCCTGCCGGGTTGCCAGAGGGAGCTGGAGAGCTGCGCTTGCGACTGCGACAGGCTGGGCATCTGCTGCTGCTGCTGCTGCTGCTGAGACTGGGCGACGGAGCCGCCGAATGCGTTGCCTTGGTTTTGGGTCTGGCCGAACAAGCTGAGACCGCCCTGGGATTGCTGACCAGGCTGCTGTTGCTGCTGCTGTTGTGTTGACTGTCCCAAGGTGCTACCGCCCAGTCCCCCAAAGAGGCCGCCAGTCTGCCCGGCGGGCTTGGGAGCGCCGAATAAGCTCATGGCGAAGGTGTCGAGTCGCTTGACAGAGCGGAAGAGCCAAGAAAAATTCGAGACGTCGTTCTTCTGCGATCGGAGGGAGGCAGGTCAAGACGGATTCGCAAAGTCAGATCGCGAAAGAAAACAATGCAGCCTCAGTGCATCGTCGCAAAGAAAAGCGTCGCGGGTATCAGAAATAAAAGGCGCTCCTGGAAAGTCCCAGAAAGCAGTCCGTCGGAGAATTTCCCTTCAATTCGTCGCGGGGAAAATGGTCGACCGGGCGTCAGTCGGGCAAGGTGCGAGATGGAAAGCTACCCTTTGTGAGGGTTCCCAGCAACGCAACGCGAAAATAATAAATCGGAGCTGGAGCTGCACCTTCACCGGGGCGCCACACCTCCCTGACCGACACGAGCCACACAACCTGTACAAGCCTCCGGGTCTCCACTCCAGCCTCGCGGCCAACCGAACCAATCACAGACGCCCTAAATCGACCTCACCTCAATTCGCAGCACCCGGAAAGCTTGCCTCTGGCGACAGAGCCATCCGACCAAAACCCCCCCGACGAACCTCTCTCCCCGTCTCCCCGCCGGCCGTTCCATCGCCACCAAACCGCAACCATGTCTGCCCGAAGGCCTCAGTACGTGATCAATCCCAACCAATTCGCCCGTCGTCCGGGGCCAATTGGCCGCGGCCGATCCCTCCCTCGAACGAAAACAAAATCGCGATACCGCAGCACTAGCGGCAGCAGCATTGCTAACCCAATTGCGTGTCTCCAGGTTCAACCAGCAGGTCCAGATCGACACGACCCCCCTCCCCGACGACATCCCCAAGGTCAAGGAGGTCGGCGCCAGCTCCGCGCCCCTGCTGTCCGCGTCCTACTTCATCGGCGCCCGCTGCCGCGAATACAATGACGACTTCATGCAGTGCAAGACGGAGAGCGCGGGCCGCGGCGAGTTCGACTGCCTGAAGGAGGGCCGCCGGGTCACGAGATGTGCCTCCAGCGTGTACGTTTTTTGATCTCTTCCTCCCCCCTCCGGTGGGGGATGCCATGTGGGAGTATCTGGAATCGGGGAACCCTTTCCCCCGCGCCGACGAGCGACCGAAGGAGACGATATAATCAGACCTAGGAACCCAACCATGCTGACGGGACGTGTGCTCCCCTTGACACAGGCTGAAGGACATCAACACCCACTGCCTCGAGCAGTTCCGCGCCCACTGGACGTGCCTCGAGAACCGCAACCACCAGCTCTACCAGTGCCGACAGCCCGAGTGGAAGCTCAACAAGTGTGTCTATGAGAACCTGGTACGTCGACGGCACTCTCGCAGACAGATACATATACATCCCCCCCTCTCTGCCATTCCTATTTCCATGCAAACAGCACAGGCCGAGCTAACCTGCCAATGTCGCAGAAACTGGAGAAGAACATCCCCGACCAGCGCCCCGGCGTCACCCCCGTCGAGCTCCGCCCGCACATGATCTACGCCGACGTCGCCATCAACACCCTCGAGGGCAAGCCCTTCATCCCCCCGTCAAAGGCCGAGGGCGGCAAGCAGGCGTCGTAAACGGGCTCTCGCAGGACGCGGGGGGCTCTGGCTTTGTGTTGAGGAGAGAACGAGAGAGATGTAGGCTGAGACAGGCGATAGAAACGCTGTGTACATATGTCATCAATCAGACTTGGGATCTGCCAACTTTCCCTTTTCTCTCTTTTCCTCTCTCTCCCATCTCTGTTACGCGCTCTGGCCTGCGAGGGTTTATTTATTGTCTTGACGGTGAGAGGTGCGACCAACAAGCCGACGCACGACAGCCTTGGGTTTTCAGCCGCCAACCGAACGAGCAGTAAACGTTTCCCCTCCTTCATCCGACAACATCAGGCCGTCCCCCTCATCCAAACAAGAAACTAACGCAGGTGTCCGCCAACATCCGAACCCCCTCAAAACCTTCTTGCAACTCCTCACTGGTCGCCGATGCCGATCTCAGCCTTTCTCATCGCAAAAGACAGGTGCCGTGCGACGTATACCCGCACCTCACGATCAAGTCCCGCAAAGACACGGCGATCCGTCTTGAATCAGCATCTACGCCTCGGAGGCCGCTTCCGCTCGCCCCGACGTGAAGGCCATTATCCGCGCGACAACGGAAACCGACGGCCCAGTGTCTCTGCGTCTGCCTTGTCACTTGACGGCGTGCAACGTTGCCTTGGCCCCTCACTCTCAGGTTCCCTCTAGCTGAGGGGAAAAAATGGTCTGGAGCTTCTTTTTCTTCGGTCTTGCCAGAAGCTCCCCGCGTGGCTCCTCAGCTGTCAAGACTGCATATCCAGACGTCAAGCAGGCACCCGAGACAGGTCGGCGTGAGGTGCGGAAACTCTTCACCCTCCCAGCGTAACGATGCATCAGATATGCCCCGGCCTATAAGGTTCGCAGAAAGCCCGTATGGAAGCGGTCATGTGAGAGGGGTTCAGCCACAGTCGTGCTGAAGATGTGAGCAGCCATCCGCCCGGTCGTTGCCTCTGCTTAGCCAGTCAGCAAGTTTGAATCATCAGCATGTGCTCTTCCTGCATGTCTCCTATCAAATGCAAGGCTAGACGGCGAGTAGGCCAAGTTTGGCAAGCCCTGCCGGTGTCCTCGTCAAAACATGCAATCTACTTCAGACGCAGTGAGGGGGGACGACGAGCCCGCCACGTCGCCAAGATGTTCCGTCTTCGTGAACTCTGTGGCTTCAGAAGAGGGGACGCGTAGAGTCAGATGCCGCGATGGTGGGTGGTACGTGTGCGGTGAGTCAAGAACGTGGGCGAAGTGAGCAACCTGACCGGCTTTGCAGGACGGCCCTTCCGATATCCAGATCGTGTCAAGGCAAAGATTAGGTCGATGTTCTAGAAAGAGCCGTCGGGGGACACAGAAGGATGAGGAAGGGTCAGCTGGTTCGGTGTCTCTCGATTCGTGGTGGAATTCGAGCATGACGCCCTGACTGATGGCATTCTCGCATGACCCCCGTCGACGGAGGCCTGGAAGCTGTTCTGACTTGGAATCCCAGACAATGAGTAAGCTGAAGAGTTTTCACTCCGCGTACGACGTGACACAAAAACTAGAGCCTCCCAGACGAGCCATACATCCCGGGGGATTTGTCAGAGAGCAGCGGTTTCGTTTCCGCCAGGCCGAGACCAGAGCCGCCTCACAGATTAAGGACAACAGCTCGTTTGCCGCGCAAAGCTCTGGAAGCTCGCGATGGAAGAATCGTGTCGCAAACGCCGTCAGCGTCGGTGCACCGGTGGTTTGGTGTCGGCTGGCGGTTGTGAAGGACATCCTGGCAGAGGTGTCACCGCTTGTCTGAGACCCTTTTCGCCATGGCAATCGGAGGCGTCCAGATCCTGCGGCTAGGACCCCTAAATCCTGCAACTCCGTCTCATTCAGGTACTCGCTGTAAACATTGTCAAGCACCAAAGGCTGGGAAAACTCCCATGACGGCAAATTTGCCAATCGAACAATGTGATCAATCGTGATGCCATCGTGAAACTGCCTACGGAGTTGATATCAGGGTTGATTTTTCCAGAGAGATGATGCGGAGGTCGCTAAAAGGGGTCTCAAACACGCCCGTGGGCGTTCATGTAGCGCAACCTTAACTGCAGGCGCTGGGTGACCGGGCCGTGGAAAGTGGCCGCAGCCATCGTCAAACGACATGTTTCGGGAGTGCTTAATTGTTTGGTCAATTCGACGTCTGTCGACCAACCACAGGGGCGTTGAGGAGCCAGACTCATACGGGGGCTTGGAATCTTCGTTTTCGGTTCGCTAATCACGCTCCAGCGGGCCAGCCTTGGGTCGATGGATCTTTGAGAGCACGTCTGCATTCCATCGAGGTGTCGCTTGTCCTTGCCCGGGTTTGCCTCGGAGGATTCGCAGCCCAAGAGTTCTGGACTTGCGGGGGCAAATTTGCCATGCACCGCAAGTCTTCCGGACGTGGGCCGGAGATGAGCTGATGGTGGAAGCCTGATGACAAGTTCAAATCTTTATCTCCAAGGAGAACCGGGATTGTGGTCGGGGGATCCAGGTTGGAGAAGATGCCGCATCCCCCGGGGTCGACGGCTGGTGTGATGTGCCGTGTGGCCCGCGGGTCGCCGGCATTGGGCATTGGGGAGGAGCAAAGAGGCGCCGTCTGCAGGGCACAAAACCCCTCAGTTGAATCTCGCTGGAAGATTAAGGGTGTTTGGACGGTAAACGAAACCTCATTTCGCGGTTGATGAACCTCCAGGTTCTCCCCGACAGCCCCCATTGTGTTATCTTGTTGGCCAGGGCGTCCTTGGTCGTGTGTGATTGGATAGCACGACAGCACAGCGTCTGATTGCTTGCATCAATCGTCGAGTTGGAATGAGATTACGGCGCAGAGGGACTCCCTGCTTGTCAGGTCGCGCCAGCCCGGGATGGCGATGTCGGAGCTGTGTTGGTGCCTCCGCAATAAGTTTCACAGGGGCAAAATACACTTGGACGCCGTGCAATGCACCTCGGTCGATAGCTGAGGTGCGTTAAGCCATGTGCGAAGATGGGATGGCACTTGATGGAGTCGCAGAGCCGAGATGATGTAAGTCGTCCGATCCAGGGATCGGGTGTCATTGTCCACTGGCGAGGTGAGGTTGCAGTCCAACTGGCCCAGCGGGATGCATCTGTGCACGCAGGGAAAGAAACCTCCGAGGGATCGTCGCTGCGAGAAACAACCCCACGCCGACGCGAGAGTTCTAGACGCCGACCACGCAACTGGCCAAGTGGAATTCCTGTGCTGGGCTGCGACGGATGCTTCGATGCCAGTCATGACGGCGAGATGTAAGACGACTCTGACAGACCGCGAACAGACGCTGGCGTGTGTATTACTCCACAGGAGGCGCGGGGACTGAATCATGACAGTCTCGACGTCTGACTTGCGTTTACGACGACACTGGATTGGCTCGGCGGGCGAGCAGCCTGCCAAGTCGGCCAGACTTGTTTGATGGAGTCATTCTGCTGCGTCCGCCGTCTGTCACATTGGGCATCTGATCAATGCCGCTGATCACAGCTCTGAGCGGGCGGGCAAGGCGGGAGATTGACTTGGTTCCGGGGGACATCTGGCGTTGACCATCGTTGATCACCTCAACGGACGATGCGTCCCACCCAAGCCACGGCTACCTTGCTGCTGTCGAGATCCGATCTGCTGAGAAGATAACCGTTGACGCAGCATTCCCGCCGCGATGCATTGCATCCACCGTGCCTATCGGTTCGAGGCAGAGAAGTGCCGGGTTTTGCGGAGTTGGGGCGCTTTGCGTCTTGAACTCGTCTAGAGGCGAAGCTTGGCGAAGGGCTGGACGAAGGCGTCGGGTCGCAGCGAGAGCGCCACCAAGCTAAACTGCGGCAGTCTCCCGCTGCGTCTCGGGAGCTGCGCAGCGCTCGGTTGGCTGACATCTTTTCTTAGCTGGCCGCCGCACCAAAAGGCGCCTCGTCGGATGCCGGCCAGAGGCATTGCAGCCGGCTCGGACGTTCTGACAATTACTTGCGGTCCGCGGAGGCTGCAGCTGGACGGTGGCACGGGCTGCTGGGCATCGCGCATCCTGCTGGACCTTGCGACCCATGCAATAATGGCAGACGAACCGGCAGGTTGGCTTCCGCGAAGCATAAACAACGGCCATCTCTCTGCCCAGGCTCATCTGCATGTTTTCCACCATCGAAATGACCGCTGCAAGCTGGTATCCGCATCCGTCTCCAGCAGCTGTGGGCACGGGGCACGGCTGATGTGCTGTGGACTGTGTGTGTGGTGTGGTGCCTGTACCCCAGAAAACGGCATGTTGTTGGGACAGAGGAGCGGAAGATTTTTGCAGCTTCATCTCGCTCATCGCAGCCCCCGCGCCGGGATGCCAAGTTTTGGGCGATGCCCGTCGTCATCGGCAATAACATTGTCGAGAGATGTCGTGTGCAATGGGACGTCGACAGCAGGGCGACTACCGCCGCGGTGGAGCGGCCAGCAGAGGGAACTCCACGAAGCGTAATGAGGTCACTTAGCGAGACAGCGGAAGGGACGGCTGATAAAGTTAAACACGCATCTTGGACAAGGGACGGCTGGCAGACGCACAGTGCAATCACAGCGTCGCAGTGATCGACCCGGCAAGAGCGCCATCGCTGGCGAGAAAACAATTTTAAACAGTGGACAGTCAGTCCTCTCAGCTGTCGCCTCTGCCGCCTCTGTCTGTCACTGGCAACTGCAGACGCGGCATGGGGGAAGGAGCGCCCTGGGCCGTGACCCGTCACAGTGCACAGTCCACGTCCGCGCAAGACTGGATGAACGGGTCCCCACCGAAATTAAGGCCGTTTCAGAGGGGTGGGTCTCCCCGGGCCAAGCGCTGTTTGATGGAGACGCCCAGTCGACCCTTGCAGCAATCAGGGAAGGCAGGCCCCGCTTCCTGCAAGGCACCAGATGAGATCATTGGGCCAATTGGCTGGCGGCGTCTGCACGTCGCCGCATGGGGATTGGTCGACCATTTCGGGAGCTCAGGGATCGGGACGTGGGCGGAGTGGAGGGAGGGGGCGTCAGTCCAGGAGACGAGACGCTGGGACGGAGGAGGGAACAGGGGGATGAACAGAGTGAAAAGAAAAAAAAAAGGAACGGCGCCTTGGAATCTGCAAGCCCCCTATTCCCCTCCCTCCATGTGCCAGTATCGTCAGTTGCTGCGAGTGCGGAGATGCACGGGTGGCTGCTAAGATGCCGGTGTCAGCCAAGACTGCCGCGCTGCTATCTGAGGAGCCCAAGGAGGGCCGACCGGGAGGCGCCATCGATGTTGATGGGAGATCAGACGTCGCTTGCGCCTGCGCCGTGAGCGTCCCGCCGGAGATGGCCTCGAGTCGGTAGCTTCAGCTTCGGGCCCTGGGACCGCCTCCTTGATACGTGTGCCCTCCTGGATACAGCTGGGCAGTCTTGGTGTTGAGGGGTTTGTTGTTGACGCTGCGCTGGCCAGCACCTCAGTCGCTATCAATGACGAGAGCTGGAGAAACGGACGCCAGGGCAACACGAGATCAGTCACCGATCTGATATTGGCTCATCTGTGACTGCATATCCAGTGTATGCAGCAATCTCGTACGGCAAACTCGGCGCCCCAGATCAGGAGATGGGCATGTTCTGGGCTGCAGGCAGCGGGTAGGAGGAGCCAAGATGCGATGCGAGGATCTGCTGCTCGTCGCATGCTGGCCTGAAGTGAGCCAATTTGCGGCACAGTGAGCTGACGGAGCCGGGGCAGTGGCTGCGGGTGAGGCTGGCACTGGTGTTGCTATTATGGACCTGGATAAGGTGTATTTGCTTGCACTGCGTTTCGGGCTTGCCAGTCGATGTTGCTGTTTTTGACTCCCACGAGGCAAAGAAGCAGCTGCAGCGTCATAGCAGGGCAGCACAGCACAGCGCAGCGCAGCGACCACCTCGCTCTCGGGCATCCTTCCATCTCAGGTCCATCGTTCCTTCCCGCCTGCTGCCGTATGAGGTGGACAGACGGTCAGTGACCTGCGCCTGGAATCATCTGGAGTGCAGAGTGAAGGACCGGTGGAAGGACGGTTGAGTAAGCCATCTAGGTAAGGTAAGGTACCTAGGTACGGAGTATCTAATCCCATGTTCGCTCCTTCCCTCCCCTTAGCACGCTCGGGATATAGCCACCCCACCTGGCTGATGGGGCCACTCCCTCCACACAACCTGAAGCTGGAAGGCACACTGCACACTGGGAGGCACCCTCCTTCCACGGCAGCAGCAGCAGCAGCATCAGTCCCTGTGCGTGTGTAGATTGTTCCTGCAGTTTTGTGAGCACTTGCAATGGAAGCAATTGTGTCTGTTCCCTGACAAACCACAAACCAAACAAGCCCACCAACACCGCATTGGTCTGTCTGGCTGTTTCCCGCGTGCTTGTCTCGCCTCCAGATCGTCGCCCTTCATCACCGTTCCTTCGTTTTTTCCCAGGCCCACGCCTCCGCGGTGCAATCACCACGCCTCACCACCCCTTCCCGGTCCCCTTGACCGGCATCCCTGCACCTGCTCGTCGACGCTCCTCCACATCTACAATCCACAGGCCAAGTCCACCTACACACCACCACGCCCCCCAGACACGACGCCCACGCACCGCACCGCACCGCACCGCACCGCACCGCAGCCGCAGCAGCAGCTGTTCGCTGCCCAGCGCAATCCCGTCGCACACAGCAGATTTCTTACCGTACCTTACCGCACCGCAGCGAGTAAACACTCCCTGGCCCGGCTCACTGACCCCGGCTGGCCTCGCGCTCAGACGCCTCGCCCAGTCCCTCGAATCCCAGTCGGGCGGGTTCTGCTGTCCTCCGTCTCGTCTCCCTTTTAGTAGCCCGCCGTCGCCATCCACCAACGTCGTGTCTCTCCTCCTGCTTCACCACTCCCAAGGAGACCGCTTCTTTCGACGCCCCCCCTTCCCTTCTCCGCCCTCCACTCCTTCGGCCTCGGTCGCCTCGTCGTGTCGTGTTTGACACCGTCCATTCCTTTTAAAACCAATCAAGTCTGCCCCGGGTCTCGACCTCGCAATCCCCTCTTTTTCCTGCACCTCAACCTTCCAGGAAGAAGGATAGGCTACCGACATTCCTTTCGGCATCCAACCTCACACGCTCTCTCTACCCAGCAGCAGCCTTTTCGTCACTCCTTCCCACGCTCGTTCTCATCGAGAGTCCTTCGGCTTACCACCCACGAGACTTACGGCTTCCTTCGTCCGACCTGCTTCCAACTACAACAACGACGCCTTTCCTCTTGTTCAACCACACTCATTCCATCTTACCACAAGGTCCTTGACGGAACCGTATCAGCAGTGCTGCATCACCACACACAGCTGGCTCTGAGAACCATCTCACGGGATCATATTTGCCTCGCCAGACACCGCCCTCAAATATCTCCCCGCCGCAACTACCCTTTCTTAAAATCCCCCGGACAGGATCCCTGGTTGCCAGATTCCGCGAATCTTCCAAGACACCAAGACAGAAGCATCAAGGTGAGTGTCTGACTTAGCCCTTCCCCACCCCACCATCGTCTTTCCGTCATTCCTCCCGCGTGAATGCCATTGTTGGCAGACCCCGGCCCCGAGACAGACACATGCCACCGCGACACAGCCTGCGCCCGACAAAGACCTTTGTTCGCCTCGCCCGCCCGCCGCCCGTCACGTGTGCCCGGTCTGGCTCGCCCAGGAGACCGAACAGACAGGGCGGCGACGGCGAGGGCCTGGATCGTGACGCTTGTCGGGTGGCATGCCGCTGTGTCGCATCCGGAACTGCAAAATGTCGCTCAACCGCCATGAACATATATCAAGCCACTGATGTCCTCGGGCGTTGCTTGGAGTTGATATCCCACATCGCTTCGTCACGAACGTCACTTGCACATTCCCTTTCACACATAGCACCTCCTCCCCCACATATATACCTACCTACTCCTTGCCAAACGACAACACTTCGCGGGCGAAGCTGACTGTCCTTCAGACCTCTTGTTGACCACTCACACTCAATCATCAAAATGAGATCTTCCATCCTTCTTGCCGCCGCCGGCGCCACTCTGGCCCTGGGTCGTGCCATCGACCCCCGTGCCATGGAGACCGTGTTTGATGTCGAATATGTCACCGTCACCGTTACGGAGGGTGTCCCGGAGGCTACTCCCACTCCTACTATTACCCCGTCTGCTCCGGCCGTCTTCCACGAGGAGCCCTCCAGCGCTCCCGTTCAGGAGGCCCCTTCGCCCATCTACGAGACAGTCACCGTCGACCCCCCGAAGCCCTCTGTGCCCGCTCCTGAGCCCGAGACTCCTACCCCGACGCCCACTCCCGCTCCTACTCCCACGCCGGAGCCCGTCGTCGAGCCCGTCGTGCCTTCTCCCGAGCCTGTCGTCGAGACTGCCCAGGCCGCGCCCACCACTGCTCCCTCTACCGACGACCTCCAGACCGCCTGCGTCGACTCCCACAACGTCCACCGTGCCAACCACTCTGCTCCTGCTCTCACCTGGGACAGCAACCTTGCTAGCATTGCTGCCGTTACTGCCCAGACCTGCGTCTTTGAGCACGACATGTGAGTATCACATGATGCCCTATCTCGAGATCGGATGCTGATAATGAACAGGACCACTGGAGGCGGCGGCTACGGCCAGAACCTCGCCATGTTCGGTTCCACCTCGGACCCCCTCAACGAGGCCAAGGCTGCCCAGAAGGCCATCACTGAGCAGTGGTACAACGGCGAGCTGAACCTCTTCAACGCCTACGGCCAGGCCAGCCCCAACTTGGACGACTTCAAGAAGTGGGGTCACTTCACCCAGATGGTCTGGGTTGACAGCACCACCGTCGGCTGCGCTGTGCACTACTGCGCCGCCGGTACCCTCAGCGGCATCGGCACCTGGTTCACCGTCTGCAACTACAAGAAGCAGGGTATGTCTTGTCCTGATGTCACACGCGGAACACTCAACTAACCAAACTCAGGCAACGTCATTGGCAGCTTTGACAAGAACGTCATGCCTCCTGGCAATGCTCCCACCGTTACCGCCAACTAAGCGGCGTCTACTCGGATTCGTCCAAACTGCACTTGCACCCTTCGCCCTGCCCGCTTGAAGCAGGTGTGGGATTCTGTTTGCGACGCGGCCATTGGGTACGGGTGCAGATGGACTCCACCGTACGAGCGAGGCATTTCTTCACTTCTACAGCTGTACTTTATCAGGGGATCGCTTGACTTTTTTTTCGATCTCCGTGTCCCCTTGAAGGGACCCTTTGAATCATGCGCTTTGGTCGCCGACGAATGGCATGAGTATACTTCTCTTCACACAAAACTCCCAAACGGCACTTGCGTGATGGATAGGCTCGCGTTTTGGTCTTTCCGCGCCGGCTGAGAACATGATTCAAGGAAACTGGACATTGATGATGATGCATTTACGGATCTGGCGCGGAACAAGAAAATCTTTGGGGGAAAGGGAACGATCCCACCATGGAACATTGCATTTCCTTCTTCGATTCTTGGCCCGGCTGTTGGCGACGTCTGGTGATCATCACTTGATGGCTCCGGCGACGCGCGCGGCCGCGGCACCCTGTTTATGGACATTTGGTTCTTTGTACCTATAGTCTTCGACTTGATTTTCGGGTTAGGGAGGCTGGTCAATGGGATCCAACTTTTTTGTGGTTTCGCAAGCCATGTTCGGGTCAAAGTTTGGTCGTGAGTGAAGGTGGTCTCGGGTGATGCTCCATGCTGTTTTCGTTTTCTGGTTCTCCATGCAGTTGTCCCGGGTACCGAATAGGATGATCTGCGGTCTCGCCGCCAGTTTCCGTATGCCAATCCTGTCTCGCAATGTCGTAGATGGCCGGCGTTGAAATCGGCGCAAAAGTGACGTGGTCCAGGGCTTTTGGGGCGCGGCGCCATCTTGCGGCCAGCAGGGTCTGTCTCAGTTCGGCTATCGTCGTTGGGAGGCGATGTGAGACGTCGCCGTTTGCGGTTCGATGTTTGCTTTTGGGTAAGCCCGGCCAAGGCACGTCGGCCGAAGGGGCGAAGAGAAAGGGTCACTTTAAAGAAGGGACTAAAATCTCGCTCTTTGTACGAGTTTATAGAGGAGAGCATGGCGGCTCTCCTTTTGATGAATCTTGACTTGGTCTGTCTGTCTGTCTCCTGAGTCCTGCGCACCGCCACCTGACGGCGCGTGTCGACGTTTGCTGCATAGTAGGCGAGTCGGTGGTTCTCTTGTCTCTGTGAAACGTGCTGCGGCTCAGGGTGGGCGGCTGTGTGGTTCGGACGGGTAAGGTACCTGGGTGGAGGCTCATCAATGCCGATGGGCGCGTCTGATGTCCTGTCTACAAGAGACGAGAGAGATCGGATGAAGATGGGGGAGGATTGGGGCTTTTGGAGGTTGGAGCGATGTGTGGTGTTTCCCCTTGTTCCACATTGTTGTGGCTTTGTGCGCTGCCGACGGCATGGAAGGGCATGGCGCATGGCAGGTCGGGGAGGCGGCGGGATATATTCACATTCGTGCCTCTTGCGTGGTGGCTTACACCGCTGGTTGGGCCTCTACGCCACGCGCGGTTCGTTCCGACGATGTGTGGGAGCCTTCGCTAGGGAAGTTCCAGTGGCTGGTCGAGGGACCTAGGTCAAGCACCCTAGGTATCTTGGGCGGCAGTTGCGGTTTATCAGATCCTGGTGTTTGGTGTTTGGTGTTTGCTTCCCCCGTCCGAGGGAGAGATCAGGACCGGTGTGGGTCTCCACTTATGCGAAACATCGTGGGGGGTGGGAACATTGGGACACGGCTCCAAAGTCAAAAAAAGACACCTCGATTATGTTTCTGTCGTGTTTGTCACTGAGATTGGAACTTCTTAACTCTTCACTGTTCACCTTCAACAAATTAAACACAACACACGACGACGAAAGGTCAGCACAATGGTCCTCAAGGGAATATCCCCCGTCATCTCGCCCGACCTGCTCAAGGTCCTGGCCGAGATGGGCCACGGCGACGAGATCGTCCTGGCGGACGCGCACTTTCCCTCGCACTCCATCTGCCCGCCTCACATCCCCGTCCTCCGGGCCGACGGTGAGTATTCCCCGATCATACATCTCTTGATACTACAGTACAAGGACGGCTCACACGCACCGACCAAGGCATCACCGTCTCGAGGCTGCTCGCCGGCATCTCCCCCCTGCTGGAGCTGGACAACTACGGCGTCGTGCCGGTCGTCATGATGGAGGTGGTCAAGGGCGACACGGCGGACGCGAGCGTCGAGGGCGACTTCCGGGCGTCGCTGCGGTACGACGGCGAGATTGAGAAGCTGGAGCGCTTCGCCTTTTACGAGCGGGCCAAGAAGGCGTTTGCCGTCGTCGCCACGGGCGAGACGAGGAAGTACGGCAACATAATCCTGAAGAAGGGCGTCACGCCGATTGAGTAGATGGGGAGAGGAGAATTCGAGTTGTTGGTGTTGGTGTTGGTGTCATGTGTCATGCCTCTTTTCGTTTTTTTGGTGCTGAATGAGTGTGATTTGAGATGAGATTGGTGACAGCACACACAGCCCACACACACACAGTTCATTCTCTGCTGGCTTACCTGCCAACAACAAAACCGCGGAAATCGGCTTCTGCGCCCGCCGCCCTGCGGAACCACGTCTAGCCCGCTCGGCGACTCGCGCCCTGGGTGGTTGCAGAGAGGTAGGGCGGGCCAGGGCTCCGACTGGCGGGCGCGGTCCCGACGTGGCGTTTTCGTCGGGCCGGGGCGGGGTGATAGTCGCCCCGAGGTCTGCGTCGCATCTCTCCGCGTGGCTTGAGCCGGCGGCCCACATTCCGCCCGGCGCTTGTGTGGGATACCGGAAGGTGAGGGGTTCCTCGGAGGAATTGCCCTGGAGTCTATATACATTGACTCTTCGGTTTTGATTTATTTTGTCTCTTCCGTCTGGATCGGTTTGTTGCGTGTTTTTCGCGAGGCGTAGATCGCCCTTGGCCCGTCATCGAGTGGCTGCCCGTCTTTTGTTCACGCTGTTGAAGCTGTTACCGACCCGTATCACGACGGCCGACATGGGACCCGAGGACTATGCACCAGGCCATGCGCACGGGTTCTGGAAGGGCAGCAGCCAGGGCTTGCCCAGCGTCCCGCGCCCTCACGGGCTCGGGGTTGAGGATCTGGAATGGGACCCGGCGTGGATCGTCGAGCGCAGCGTGAAGAACTTTGACCACCTCCCGGAGAGGAATCGCGCCAGGCAGCACTGCGGGTGGGGAAGCCGCGTCGAGGAGGAGGTGGTGCTCGAGGGTGCGATTCGGGGGTCGAGGTTGGTCTGCCGAGATGGAAGAGGACTTGGGTAGCCGGGTTGGAATGGGGCTGACCGGAACTTAGGAGCCCGAGCGACGTCGAGATCAAAGAATCGACCTCGGCGGCGAGATACTTTCCTCATCCGGCCGTGTCCCTCCCTCCGCCGTGCATCAAGTTCGACTTCCGCGTCGCCATCCGCCTCGACGCGGAAAAGATCAAGGCTGCTGCCGCCGTCGGTGGCGATTCGGCGCCTCTGGGACTGACGAGGGCAACCGGGGGCTCGTGGTCTGGCGCGTTTGGATCGGGGGAGGTTGTCGTATGTGAACGCCGCCGCCATCTTGTGCGGGTTATTTCTTTTTGCTGACGACTCTGTCAAGGCGGGAGGTTATTACCTGGAAAAGGCGAACGTCAACATCCAAGAGACTCACAGAGTCAACGGAGCCTTCAGGCTTCAGACCGGCGACGAGGAGAGCCCGGCATAGTACGTATTGCTCTAGCTCTCATACCGAGAAAAACCGAATCGGGCAGCAGAAGAGCTAATTGCGATCTTGTCGTGACAGCTTCGAGATGAGGACCAGGGGAATACTGAGCGGGCCCTCGGATCTGCTGGACGTGCCGCGTGCGTCCGAGAACGGGGGTGTGTTGGGCCCTCGGGGGTACAGCTATCGCATGTTTGTAGACGTGACGACGGCGGACGAGAAGTACGTCGACGCTGTGAACGCGTCGCTCTGGGTTGGGACCGGGATGTGGAGGCGGGATGAACTCGTTATTGAGTGAGTGATAGACTAACCGGAACATGATGATGTCGGCGCTGACGAGGACCAGTGCCTATCGAGTGGCTTGAGACGACCGAGACTTGTGATACCGGGGGGCGGCAAAAGACTCTTGGGCAGAATGGTCTTCTAGAGAGATTGCGGCTATCGCGAACGGATAGCGCTCGCGTGGGATGTTTGCTGGACTGATGGAAACAGAAGCGGGATACATCACGCAGAGATACATGCTGGCTTCAGCCGCGGTTAGTCAATGCCGGCATTAGTCGTCGGGACAAGAGTCAGGGATACTTGGGGCGTCCAGGGTAATCGGTTAAGAGTGCCTTCCACTAGAGCACACTTTTAAGAAACACAAACCCACGAGACGGCACTACGCAGGATCCCAACGGAACCCGGCCCGCTTCACACAGGACTGATGTTCCATGTAGTCTCTCGTAGTCGAATCCAATCTGCGGGCCTTCATACTTCCATGTCGAAATCAGCGTGACGGATACACCCGTATGCAACGAGTCGTGGTCCTCCCTCGCGATTGGTCTCGCCGCAATGTCAGAGAAGACCCCCCCCCCCCCCCCCTGTCCTAATCCATCCGTACGGCGCCACGGGAGCCTCGAACTGGCCGCCGGCGACCCGGTACGCAGCAACGTCGTATCGAACCTGGGGTTCGTGTGGCCGCAGGTCCTCACTCCAGGAAGAAGGGCGCCCGCAAGATCGAGATAACGTCGATCCTGACAGCCGCGGCGCCGTCCCGGAGGCCTGGCCGCCGCCGCCTGTCAGACATGCAGCAGGTCATTGCGTCCGGGCCCAGGCCGGCGGCGCCATGGTATGAACTTTGAATACTACAAGCTGGAGGGAGAAGGGCGTGGACGGAGGATTGCGGCTAGTGGTATCCTGGCTTGCCGTGTGGGATGCAGACCTCGGGACATGTTGCGGCGAGGCGGTGGTATCAGGTGTAGGAGATGATGACACAATTCGTCATGCAATCGTCGATAACATGATATTCTAATACTATGGTGCATCGAATATTTGCGGGAGATATCAGTATGAAGCATCAAAGAGGTAGCGTCGTGAAGCTTTCCATGCTTGTTAGTCTTGGCGTGGAGATTCGGGGACCCCCGCGTGGGACCGCAGAATATCTGCACAATTGGTCAATCAAATGAGGAGAGGAATCATACTGAATATGTCAGCCTCAACTTATCGACCACTACTTCATTTTGGCGCATCCTCCAAGTGAGGATGCGAGATGTTGGTCCTGTCTGGTGAGAGTCCCGGACAGTCGAAGCAGGCGAGATGCGGACCAAGGTAAGGTAAGCAGTCCCCACGGCGGGGCCCGTTGGTCTTGGTTCTCTTGGAAAAGGCTTTGCAAAAGCTTGACCAGACAGCTGCCGAGACGCGGGCTGCTGATCTCCTTCAGCACCATACATTGGAGCTGCTCTCCGCTGGATGTTATGAGATACTGCTGGTGAGTTGCAGCTTATCATTCGTGTATCTCTTTGGTGACAACTGTTGATGCGTCCCCTAGCAACCATTCATTTACCTGGACCTCTCAACCGGGATCATACCAGGAACGCAACTCCCAAGTTGGCCCTCCAAAAAAGAGTGTGTGAGTGAGTGAAAAGATGCGCACATGTGAAGCTCACTCGAACCCCTGCGGAGATGTCGTTCGAACGTGGCCCGTGCATTTACCGGGATCCCGTCTTCTCCACGCCATCCACACGCAGAGCGAATTCTTATCTCTCTCCCTGTCATCGACCGATGATAACGGCGCGCGATTTGCAACCTCGATTGGAACTCTGCTGCAATCAGTCGCCCCCAACCCCTTCCAATTGAACTGACTCGATTAGGGTACCCGATGATAGGTAGAGACGACGCTGGCTCGCCTTATCAGTCGGTGTCTTGGCCGCCGGCCGCCTTCGACGCCCTGGGGCCCATGTCTTCGTCGTCTTGCGATCTCCGGAGAGGTGACAGACACACGCGATGAGCTTTTAGTGAAGCTCACCTGCAGATTGCACGAGATCATCGTCCGTACAGCATAGCGCCCTGCCTGACATACACTCGTGCTGTCAGCAGCAGGTGCCGCTCGTCCGGAATCCGGAATCCTTTTCATTCACACCTACAGCTCTCAGCGCTGTTTTCCCCGCCCTGTACCACTTGCACTCTAGAAGTCCTGACAGGAAACCCCTGCATCTCTGGAGATGAAATCTCAGGTCCCCTTAGGTGCCTGGTCTTTCCGGATCACATGGAGGCGTTCATCTGGCGGATGAGCCAGTAGCATGGGTGTTGCCAGCACTCGGTAGAAGTTCTGCTCATCTACTGCCTATTTCTCATGGTTCCCTCCGTATCATGATTCCCACGCAGATACTACCCAAAGAAGCATGCCTCTGGCACCCGACTGGCCGCAGATCCCTCAACGTATGTTACTTTCGGCCACATGCCATTGGCCCGGGGCACGCAGACAGGCGGCACCATTTCTATGACTGATTGAATTTCCAGTCTTAGTCTTATCTCTGCCCTGCATGCAGCCGCCGCGCCTCTGTCACGTTTTGTCTAGCGCACTATCCCGTACAGACTTTCCGTCCCAAGTCTCTGAGGAGGACAGACTCGAGCGCGACTGTCTCGAACCCGAAGCACCCAGTGCCTAACCACCCCGGTTGTTGCTCATGTGGGATCCTACCTGCCCTGGTAGTTGCATCTGCAGGTTCGAATGGTGGGGGACTTTGTGCATCTGCTCAATGGCACATGGAGCAAGGGTGGCTCCGGTAGTTTAAGCTCCGATAACCGTAGGGCCATGCTTCAAGTTCGATGCTGCCGCCGGCCAACTGTCGGCCTGGGTTGCTGGATGGGTGGCAGATACATATACGTCTCTGAGCCCGGGCCCGAACTCACGTTGTTTAAGTACCAAGGAGGCCACTTGCTTGTCTGAACCTGCCAAAGACCATTAATCAGGAGCATCACGACAACCGCCCAAGATGGTGACAGCAGCTCTCAACCAGGGCGTGGGCTACGGCATCGTCCTCGGCCTGGGCTTCCTCTTCGCCATTGGAATGGTACGACAATGGCTTGCACTCTGGAAAGGGATTGCTTCGTGTGCTAATCAGTGCAGATCGCCACGACATATGTCCTGAAGCGATACAACAGGGAGTTGCAGACCTCCGAGATGTTCACCACCGCCGGCAGAACGGTCAAATCCGGTCTCGTCGGTTCGGCAGTCGTCTCGTCCTGGACATGGGCCGCCACCCTCCTCCAGTCATCCGGCGTGTGCTACCGCTACGGCGTCTCGGGCCCGTTCTGGTACGCCTCCGGCGCGACCGTCCAGATCCTGCTCTTCGCGACGCTCGCCATTGAGCTCAAGCGCAGAGCGCCCAACGCCCACACGTTCCTCGAGGTCATCAAGGCGAGATACGGCACAGCCACCCACGTCGTCTTCATCGTGTTTGGCCTGATGACGAACATCCTCGTCACGCTCATGCTGATCGTGGGAGGTGCTGCGACCGTCAACGCGCTGACTGGCATGTAAGTGATGAGAACGTCTCCATCCGGGAGTTGTTTGTCAGACTGACCATCACAGGCACACTGTTGCTGCCATTTTCCTCTTGCCCGTCGGTGTCGTCGCTTACACGCTGGTCGGAGGTCTCAAGGCGACGTTCCTGACCGACTGGGTCCACACCTTCATCCTCCTGATCATCATCATCCTCTTTTCCCTGACGGCGTACGCCAGCTCAGACGTTCTCGGAAGCCCATCCAAGGTCTACGATCTTCTCGTCGAGGCTGCCACGAGAAACCCCGTCGCAGGCAACGAAGGAGGATCTTACCTGACCATGAGGTCCCAGGGTGGTGTCGAGTTCTTCGTCATCAACATCGGTAAGCGAACTCTTCTGCGATCTCTAGCTAGGTTTCCTTTTCTGACGTGAGCAGTGGGCAACTTCGGTACCGTCTTCCTCGACAACGGATACTACAACAAGGCCATCGCCGCCTCCCCCGTCCACGCCCTCCCCGGCTACATCCTCGGCGGTCTCTCCTGGTTCGCCATCCCCTGGCTGACCGCCACGACCATGGGCCTGTCCGCCCTCGCCCTCGA
This sequence comes from Colletotrichum tropicicola, assembly GCA_025962755.1. NCBI lineage: Eukaryota > Fungi > Ascomycota > Sordariomycetes > Glomerellales > Glomerellaceae > Colletotrichum > Colletotrichum tropicicola. The sequence continues at coordinate 70,287 of JAOWMA010000140.1, forward strand.
GTCGAACCCCCGATTCCCCACCTTCCCCGAGCGCATGACCGAGGCCGAGGTGTCCGCCGGTCTCGCCCTGCCCTACGCCGCCGTCGCCCTCCTCGGCAAGGGCGGCGCCGTCGCGACCCTCCTCATGATCTTCATGGCCGTCACCTCGGCCAGCTCCGCCGAGCTCATCGCCGTCTCGTCCATCTTCACCTACGACATCTACCGCACCTACTTCAAGCCCGACGCCAGCGGCAAGCGCCTCATCTACATGTCCCACGTGTGCGTCGTCGTCTACGCGCTCATCATCAGCGCCGTGTCCGTCGGCCTCTTCTACAACGGCATCTCCATGGGCTACCTCTACGTGCTCATGGGCGTGCTCATCTCCGCCGCCGTGCTGCCCGCGACGCTGACGCTCGTGTGGAAGGGCCAGAACAAGTGGGCGGCGACGCTCTCCCCCATCTTCGGCACCGCCTTCGCCATCATCGGCTGGCTCGTCACGGCCAAGAAGACGTGCGGCGTGCTGGACGTGACGTGCACGGGGTCCAACAACCCCATGCTGGCGGGCAACGTCATCGCGCTGCTGTCGCCCATCGTGCTCATCCCCATCTTCACGCTCGCCTTCGGCTTGGACAAGTACGACTGGAAGTCCATGATGGCGATTCGCCGGGGCGACGACCACGACCTTGCCACCGATGCGGGACTGGACCTCGAGGACGTCCACGGTGGACAACAGGAGACGCAGGCCGAGTTCGAGCGGGAGCAGGCCATGCTCTCCCGGGCTTTCAAGATTTCCGTCTCCATGACGGCGTTCATGTATGTTTTCCCTTCCCCTCCCATGCTCCATCCCAACTACTGATGCTAACGACTCCCAGGACCGTCGCCATGCTCGTGCTCTGGCCCATGCCCATGTACGGCTCCGGCTACATCTTCAGCAAGCCCTTCTTCACCGGCTGGGTCATCGTCGGCATCCTCTGGATCTTCTGCTCCTTCTTCGCCGTCGGCCTGTTCCCCATCTACGAGGGCCGCGCGACGCTAGTGCACACCGTCAAGTCGATGCTGTCCGGCAAGAAACCGACGCGCCACACCGTCACGCAGGGAGAGGAGGACGTCAACGAAAAGACCAGCCCCGGCGCTGCCACCCCCGAGAAGAAGGACGATGGGGCGAGGGAGACGATCGCATCGAGTTAGATGGATGACCATGAGATGAGAGAAAAAGACGTGAAGATTCGGTCGTTTGGTGTTGTGGTCAGCGAAATACCCTCGTTTGTTTGTTCTTTCAGGAAATGATATCCAGGAGCGAGGGACGGAGTAGCTTAGAGAGCTCGGGAGAAAATAGTAATATGATGTCGTGATCCATAATCTTCTAAGCTCATCCTTATTTGAGGCGCACAGTCCAACTTCGTAGTTTTGCGAACGGAACTCGAAGAGCCCTTGAGCGTCTGGCATCATGTCCACAAACAAAATTGTCGCAGTGAGTTTGCACTACTCTCATTAGGTAGGTCTACAGAGTCGACGACTTCCTACAAATAGCCAACTGCTGCCAAGAGTCAGAGCACAGTTTGGAATTCGGAGACGGGGCTCGAAATGGGCCGAAGAGAAAGTTTATATCCGAACAATGCGCTCTTTAATTTTTCGACCGGACCTCAATCCGGAGTGTTGGGCCACGCAGGAATGACGACTGCGCGAGTCACGGCGAGATTTGTGTGAAGTTGTCTTGGAATGTTGCAACGGATTAGAATAGAGGCCGACGCATGCATGAATCAGAGCAAGACTCAAACGCGAAGCTTGACTTTTCGAATACGACGCTTGGTTTTGGGAGACCCAAAGGGGAAAATCTTCGTTATAAATCATGTCCTAAAATGAGCGAAATGGTCTCCCTCAAGAGACAACAGGAGGTGATTATCTTTATTTGTCTTAAAGTGCTTACATAACCAGAATACCCCTCATTCGGCGATAAGCTTGTGGTGGGGCAGCTCTGCTCAGGTACCGAATGACCGTTGAAATCGGCCTGCAGCAGTGACGTCTCGCATACCCTCGAAACATTGACGTGAAAGTATTTCGACCTTTACCGCTGGACGACAATTAACGGGTCGCCGGTTCAAGTTCCACACTCTGCAGCCGGGCCGCCTTTCCTGGGAAAAACCTCGACTCCTCCATCATTCGAGCATTTGCCACATGACTCGGTTTTTCTCCGACCTGTACAACACGCACCACCGTCAGATTCCTCGGGCCGACTGACAAGCTGTCCCCCAATACCGCTGGACCGGAAGACTTGAACCCCGGCCGGATACATTGCGAACGAATCTCGTGATCTTCTGAGACTTGACTTGCGACGATTGGTAGCGCCTCACCTACACAAAGAGGCATTCGCAGGCACACACATCGTCACGTCCGTAGCTTCAGCCAGGTCATTCCGCAGCACTCCACCATGGTCGCTTCTGAGCTGTCGCAAGCCGCGCGGGCTGAGAAAGCCGACTCTAAGCCGCTGCAAGTTGCATCGGAGCCCAAGACAGATACCCCGGAAGCCGCGCCGCTGGTGAACCGCGTCGGCCAGAGCAAGAGCCCGTACGTGCGCAGCCATGCCGAGGGTCATGTTGCGTGGCAGCTGCTCGACGACGAGACTGTCGAGAGGGCCAAGAAGGAGAACAAGCTCATCTTCCTGCACATTGGCTTCAAGGCGTGTCACTGTAAGCGATGTGAATGCAGCATTTTCAGGACCGTGGCGCTGACCTTGTCACAGACTCGCGACTTACATCCACCGAATGCTTCACCCATCCCGAATGCGCCAAGATCCTCAACGAGTCATTCGTCCCCGTCATCATCGACCGCGAGGAGCGCCCGGAGCTCGACACGATATACATGAACTACGTGCAGGCCGTCAGCGGATCCGGCGGCTGGCCCCTGAACCTCTTCCTGACCCCCGAGCTCGAGCCCGTCTTCGGCGGCACCTACTACCCCGCCCCTGAGCCGAACAACGGCAGCTCCGGTGACGACGAGCGCCTGGACTTTTTGGCTATCCTGCGCAAGCTCCAGAAGGTCTGGAAGGAGCAGGAGACGAGGTGCAGGCAAGAGGCAAAGGAAGTTGTGGTGAAGCTGCACGATTTCGCGGCCGAGGGAACTCTTGGGACGAGCGGTACCGTTGCGCCGGGTGTTGCTGGATCACAGGCCGCGACGCTCGCGAGGTCTGAGACGGGCTTGGAGCACCCCGGCACGGGCAGGACAGCCGCTGCGGTTTCGAGCGAACTCGACCTGGATCATCTCGAGGAGGCCTACACCCACATCGCGGGCACTTTCGACCCTGTCTACGGCGGTTTCGGTCTTGCGCCCAAGTTCCCCACCCCGCCGAAGCTGTCTTTTCTGCTGCGGCTCCCTCGATACCTTGCCCCTGTACAGCATGTGGTTGGCGAGACCGAGTGCGCCCACGCTGCCGAGATGGCGCTCTTCACATTGAGAAAGATCCGCGACAGCGGCTTGCGCGATCACATTGGCGGAGAGGGCTTCGCGCGATACTCTGTCACGGCAGATTGGAGCGTGCCGCGTTTCGAGAAGCTGGTGGTCCACAACGCCCTGCTCCTCGGCCTCTACCTGGACGCATGGTTGATCGCCAGCAACGGCGAGAAGGATGAGGAGTTCTATGACGTCGTGGTGGAGCTGGTGGATTACCTCACGAGCCAGCCCATTAGCTTGCCCGATGGCGGTTTCGTGTCGAGCGAAGCCGCAGACTCGTACCGGCGCGGAGACAGACACCTGCGCGAGGGGGCCTACAGCCTCTGGACGCGCAGGGAGTTTGACTCCGTCATCGGCGATGACCACGAGGCTGCGCTGGCGGCGTCGTACTGGAATGTTCTCGAACATGGCAACATTGAGCCGGACCACGATCCCAACGACGAGTTCGTCAATGAAAACATCCTGCGTGTCGTCAAGGACAAGGCCGAGATCGGACGGCAGGCTGGTATCACAATCGATGAGGTCAAGCGGGTGCTGGCCTCGGCGAAGCAAAAGCTCAAGGCGCACAGAGAAAAGGAACGCTCGAGGCCAGAAGCCGACACTAAGATTGTCGCGGGACGCAACGGCCTCGTGATTGCTGCTCTGGCGAGAACCGGCTCGGCGCTGTCAGCAGTTGACGCCAGCAGGAGCAAGGCGTGCTTTGAGGCGGCGAGCAAGGCTGCTGCTTTCATCAAGGCCAACCTCTGGGACGAGAAGGAGAAGATTCTCTACAGGATATACAACGACGGTCGAGGCGACGCCAAGGGGCTGGCTGACGACTACGCCCATCTTATTGAGGGTCTCCTTGACCTCTATGAGGCGACGGGAGAGGAGAAATGGGTAGAGTTTGCAGATGAACTCCAGAGTAAGTCCTGTCCCGTTCCCACGCACGACCCAGCTAACACAATCGCAGAGGTCCAAATCGACATCTTCTACGACAGCCCCTCCATCGGCACCTCCGCCCCCGAGCCACCGGCCTCCCGCTCCTCCTGCGGCGCCTTCTACACCACACCCGAGAACGCGCCCCACACCATCCTCCGCCTCAAGGACGGCATGGACACGGCGCTCCCCTCCACCAACGCCGTCTCCGTCTCCAACCTCTTCCGTCTCGGCATCGCCCTCAGCGACGAGGCCTACACCGCCCTCGCCCGCGAGTCCATCAACGCCTTCGAGGCCGAGATCCTGCAGTACCCCTGGCTCTTCCCCGGCCTGCTCTCCGGCGTCGTCACCGCCCGCCTCGGCGGCGCGACGTGGGTCGTCGTGCGCAAGGACGGCACCGACGACGACGACGACGAGCTGACCAAGAAGCTGCTGCGCAAGCTGAGCGTCGAAGCCAAGGGCGGGCTGAGGAACCTGCTCACGCTGAGGAGCGAGGACGACCTGCTGGCGAAGCGCAGCCCCGCGCTCAAGGAGCTCGTGCAGACGCAGAAGCCGGGCGCGTATCATCTTGACAACGGCGTCTACCGGCCCATCACCAGCGCGGACGTGGCGTGAGGGCGGGTTGCTGTCTATATCAGGGGCCACAAAAAAAAGGAGGGAAGGAGTGCTTTTCCGAGTGAGATGTGGCCGGCAAGGAGTTTTGGGCTTTGATTACCACCCCCCACCCATAGACCGCGTGTGCCCTGCGAGTTTAGCGGACCGATGAAACCCGCCCGGGCTGTATGTAGTTTGGCTGATGCTGTAGATGACTTGAAAGTGATGATCTTGTGCAAAAGTCAGCCCCATGTTATGCGATGTAGGTAGTTAGTTGACTTTTATGAGGGAAAAAAAAAAGTCCACATGCTCGAAGATGACGTGTGCGAACAAAACACCAAACGCAGTACCATTCTCATAATCGGGGTATCTATTCTACAGCGACTGACTGACTGACTGACTGACTGACTGCTGACATGACTGAACCCGCCTCCCCAACCGCCAACGTCAATTGATTTACTTTTTTCCTTATTTGTTTTGCGCTAGCCTGTCCCCTTTTTTCTTCGGCAAGATTTGTCTCGGCCTTTTGCAGCGTCATCTTTGCCGGAAAATGGTACACACACACAACTCCAACTCTCTGTCTCTCATTCAAAAGTGAAGTCCCCCAAAAGAAGAGGGATGGATAACCGGGTTGGTGTCGCCGGCTCGAATCCCTTTTGAAAATTGACCTTGACACCCTCGAGGGGTGAGGCCATGTGCGTGAGACTCCCCCTGAGGGGAGCCTCCTCTAAAATCTATCAAGAGCCGCCTCGAGGACTCCCATTCGTGGGTTGCTTGCGGTTCATCAACCCGCTGAAGAACGCCTGGAGCTTGTCGTTGTCCATCTCGTCTGGGTTCTCGTCCGCGGTGTCGGCCGGCGGCGTGGTCGGTTCCTGTGCAGAGCTGTATGCCTGTCGGTCCTGTGACCTCTTGTTAGCATCTCATCCACTACCCCTGGAAGCCCTCCGGAGCTCACCTTAAGCCGCTGCACCATATCGTCGGCATCCACCTGGATGCCTCCCATGTTGAACTGCACAGGACCAATATGCTGGCTGACCTTGCCGTCGCCCTGCCGCAGCGACGCGCCGAGGTCCGACTCGTCCGTCCGCTGTCCGCCCCTCGACTTGGCCGCGTCCGCCTTCTTGTCCTCGGCGCTCCTGCTGCGGTACGTCTCGAGCGTCTGCAGGCTGGTGCCGAGGAATTCTTGCGTGTCCGTGGACGACATCTCGAGCTGAGAGGGGTCGGCCTCGCGGCCTGCGAAGGAGAGGGCGCTGCCGGCGCTGCTGAGGTCGCGGATCCAGTCCTCGTAGGGCGCGACGGCCGAGGACCACACCTCGCCGTTGTAGTCGCCGTCCGCCTTGGCCTTGGCCAGGATGGCGAGATCCTCGGAGGTCATGGCCGGCGAGGGGAAGGTGGACTGCAAGTCGTGCGACCAGCCCTGGCTCGTGGTCTCGACGTCGAAGCCGTCACGCAGCACGCGGATCTTGCCCCACGAGTCCCAGTTCGGTGGCACGAGGATCTTATCCCTGTCGATTACGTTGTGCTTGAGCGGTTGCCGTTTTAGCAGGGAGGTGATGCCTAGGCTGGAGTGTACCAGGCTCGGTATGGATGAGGGAACGTTCGGGGTGGTGTAGATCAGTGATGCGCCGTCTGGAGAGCGATATTAGCTTGGAATGCGATGAATTGCAGAGCGCGCTTACGTCTCAGCAGTGCTGTCCGGAGGTACTGCAGGACTTGATCAAAATCACCCTCCTTCCAGCCTTGTGTCTTTTCCAGTGCCTCCATCTTCTCCGCCTACGGCATGGTTAGCAATTGCACGTCCTCTTGCAGCAGCGAGGTCTCTCACATTCTGGCAGACCACGCACAGCGGCAGTCCGATGCCCTCCTCCCATTCGCCAGGCCCCAGCGGCAATGCCACATCGCCTTCGCTCGTGGTCGCTCCCGTGCCGTCAAGGTTGGTCGAGCCGCCGCCTCTGCCCCTATCCCGCCAGCTGACCATGACCTCCTCCATTGTTGCCTGGCACTCGTGGCTTGAGTTCTCAAGAATGCTCCGCATAAACAGGATCCATTCCCTTAGTTGTCGCATCCAGAGGTGTGGTGTAGACCAGTCCAGCAGTATAACCATTAGAGTATTCGGTATTGTCTCGGGCGTAATTAGGGGCTGGATGAGCTTCGGGAAAGCTGCTGATGGTGTTGAGAGCATGTAGAGAGAGATTCGTGCTAGGATATCTGAGTCTGGTCAGCACCAAGCGCGGCAAGAGAGTCAGCTGGCTCCCGGACGTACCCTCTTGATCGGCATCCAGAACATCGTAGTAGGTGTAACCCAGAGCGAAGCTGTTTGCGACAGGCGGTGTCTTGGAGCTCTGTCGGTCCAGGCTCCGCTTCTCGCTGCTGTGCGACAGCGACTCGATGAAGTCCCGCTGCGACTCGGGCGTGCCGCCGAGGACGATCATGTTCTTCTCCGGCAAGCGCTTGCCGCTGGCGACGTTGTCGAGCATGGAGCTCCAGAGGTCCTTCTTCTCGCCATTGCGCCCGTCCGACCCCGCGGAGGCCGAGGTGTACGTCGACACCCGATTCGCACTTGCCGTCATGTTTGTGCTCGTCGGCGAGGACACATGAGGGGGGGAGGAATGGGGGGTTTTTGGGGCGGGATCGTGGGTCCGGGGGGGAGGTAAGTATCGGTCGGTGTTTTGGTCGGTGGGTTGACAGTTGACAGCACAGCTTTATGCACGAGACAAACAAACGCGTCGTCGTCCGGGTCGCGACTCAGGGGAGAAAGGTGGCTTCTGGATCACGGGACGCTCGGGAGGGGCTGGCACGCAGCGGTCGAGGCGGATGCGAGAAGATGCGTCAACAAGATTATCACTAGAAGCTGTAGTTCTGCCTCCAGCAGCTGGCCATATCTTCACCTTCACGGAGCATGCAGCGTTCCCCGATGCCCCTTCATCAAAGTGTCGGGGAATTTCAGCGCCGGACCGGCTGTTTTCCCGAACCAGAAGGGTGTCCGTACCTGCCTGTGAGAGGGCGGCACAGTGCTGTCCAAGTGCCAATTTAGGGGTATCTTGGGGCGCGTTGGGGGAAATGACGCACTGACGGTTGCTACGCGAGCCACCTTATCGGCCAGTGTGGTGGAGCTTCAGCGAGCTTGGGACGCCGCTTCTTTCAGCCTTGCAGATTTGCTGCGCTGCTGCTCCAGCCTTCCTCTTGAAATCTAGAGGCGTTACAAACAGGAAACTCTCGACAGAGGCTGGCACGATGAATCAGATACGCGCCATCCAGGCGCTCAACAAGAAAGAAATCGAAAATGGAATGTAAGTTTGCGGCGACATAGGCATCTGCTTCCAGGCTTCATGTGCTGACACCCGCGCTCGCAGCACCCCCGAAGGTTCCTGGCACGTCGACTACCGCGACACGGCCTACATCTACTTCGGCGGCCTCCCCTACGAACTGTCCGAGGGCGACGTGATTACGATATTCTCCCAATTCGGCGAGCCCGTCTGGCTCAAGCTCGCCCGCGACAAGGAGACGGGCAAGTCCAAGGGCTTCGGCTGGCTCAAGTACGAGGATCAGCGCAGCACCGACCTGGCCGTCGACAACCTCGGCGGTGCGACCGTCGGCAACCGTCTCGTGCGCGTCGACCACGCGCGCTACAAGTTCCGCGACGACGAGGACCCGGACGAGGGCAAGGTGGACTGGGCGACGGTCTCGAAGCTGGAGGGCGACGGCGACAAGACGGAGGACGAGTCCGAGGAGGAGGAGGACCGGCCGATGCTGCCCGAGGAGAGGGAGCTTGCGCTTCTGATCAGGGACCACGACGACGACGACCCGATGAAGGAGTTCCTGATCGAGGAGAAGAAGAAGGAGATCCAGGACGCCCTGAAGCAGCGGGACGACAAGTCGGAGAGGAGGAAGAAGCACAAGCACCACCACCACCATTCGCACAGGCCAAGGAGACACGACAGCGACGAGGAAATGCGGGACGCGGATCGGGATGAGGATAGGCACCGGAGCCGGAGGTCGCGCCGCCACGATACGCCGGAGGACAGGGATCGCAAGGATGGAGAGAAAAGCTCCCGTCGCGAGAGGCGGCGAGACGACTCTCGAGACAGAGATTCGAGGAGGGATGACAAGAGTCGCAGGGACAGGGACCGTTCACGGGATCGGAGAGACCGCGACCGGGGCGAAGACGACGACCGGAAGGAGAGGCGGCGGCGGGACCGAGACGGCTCGCAAGAACGCCACCACAGACGACACAGGGATCGCGACGATGAGCCGCGGCACAAGAGAAGGAGCCGGAGCAGGTCGCCGTCTCGTAGATGACATGATTTTGTAATGAAAAGAGAGCGATGCTATCGCTGATACCCCTGAATGCCTAGTCCCATGATGACCCCTTGTGTAACGCCGTGCCGTGACCGAAAATCCGTTCTCGAAAGAGCGCAGCCTCATGAAGCGCTGCCCAAGATCCTCTTCCATCCCTCGCGCACAAGATACCGACGCCCGTCTTCGCCCTTGGTTATGATGAACTTCTCCCATCTGGCATCTAAGCCGGCACCGATCACCACCAAACTCTCCTCGTTGATCCACCCAATCAGCCCCTTCTGAGGTCTCGTCGTGCCAAGAGTGGTCTGCTCGGACAGGGGCAGGCCGCCGTTGTTGGGATCATCGCCCGCCTCGAACTGCGCGTTCGCGAACGAGTACACGTCCGAAAACATCCTCGGCATCAGAGGGATTTTGCCCAGGATGCCCCACCGTCCCTTGCCGTCGTCTGCCGGTCTGCCTGCGAGAATACCCGATCCCGCCATCGATGCCGACGGGCTCGTCGGCGCCGTCATGGGCTTCTTGGGGTGCGGGACGTCGAACACATGCAGCGTGGACTTGTCCGACGTGCACGCGAGCTTCGTGCCCTCGGGGCTGAACCCGAGCGAGAAGATGGTTGCGGGGTCGACGCCTCGTCTCAGCTCGGCCAGCCTGGCGCAGCTGCTCGTCGCAAACACTCTGATGAGGGTGCCCATCTCGCTCGCCGTGCCCAGCAGCTCGCCGTCCGGGCTCAGTTGGATGGCTTTGAGCGCCGACGAGTGGGCGGGGATGATGCTGACGTTGCCGGTGCCGATGTCGACGAGCTGGACCTGGCCGACGGTTCTGCCGGGGAACACGATGGTCTTTTCCGACATGCTGCAGAGACCGAGGGGGTTGTCCGTCGTCTCGTACTTGGCGATGAGATCAGCCGGCTTCGCGAAAGAGTAGACGCGGACGCTGTTTTGGAGCGTCACGACTATGCGGTTGCGACCGATGCGGACGCCCCGGACTGGGGTTAGGGATGAGATTTCTATGGCGACTTTGCCCTTCAAGTCGTCCCATATGATGGCCTTGGTGCATCTGTCAGCCTCGATGCCGATTATGGGAATGGGAAGCACGTACTTTACTGGTGCTAAACTTGGGCTGTCTTCCTCCGCCAACAAGGGCAAGATAGTTGGTGGTGCCCATCATTTCGACGAGACCGATACCGGCCTTGAAGTCTGCGTGGTCTTAGCCTCTGCTCACCAGTTCTGGGAAGTCTTGATCTACCTCTTGATGCCTTCAAGAGGCAGGACTTTGTGTGGAAGACTGCTTGTTGTTAGCAGGCTTGATGAGACTGGCCATGTTGACACAACTTACCGCACATTCCGGTGTTGAGGCCAACAGAGAAGCAACTAGCCTCATTGTTGAACGACACCGATAGAACCACCGTTGGCGGTGCCGTCTCTATGGGCGGCCGCGTGTTCATCTTGGCCCGAGGGAATGTTGTTTTTGGCTGTAAGCCGTTTGCAGCGGGGTGATGCTGAAGCCCGCCCTGTATGGACGGTGAGGGGTTCGGTAGGGATGGATGAGAGCTGGGGGTGCAAGGCCGGGCGACCGAGCTGGTTCTGTGTTATTTTTTGAAGCTATTCGCTATGGTATCATCCTTGATGATTGTTTCTCTCGAGACGAGAGACCACCGACTGATGGTTGACGATGAGCTGGACGCCGCGATCAGCTCGTTTTCCAGGGCGGGTCGGAGTCAGCTGGACAGCCGAGTCAGGAAGCTGGGAGAACCAACAGGGGCTACTGATAGGTGGATGAATGAGAAAGACAGCGTCCAAGCAGGCGATACAAAGAGCCTCAAAGTAAACGGTTGTCAACGACTTGAGGGCGACGTTAACAGTCAAGACCCCGTGGGCGATGTCTCAGCAAAAGGTCAGCCTGGGACCACGGCGTTCTGAAAGTAAGGTGCCAGGTACGTATCATCTCGTCCTCAGCGCCGTAGCAGACCGGCGATCGGTACCGTAGTTGAGATGAAGCAATTAACGGTGTGATTAAAGCGCTGGCAAGCCGCACCAGCTGCCGCCAGCCGGGGCCACAGCCGGCGGCAGGCATCAAGGCGAAACATGTTTGGTCCCTCGCAAACACACACACACACACTGCGCTGCCTGCGTGCAACGCGCTGCAGGAGGGAGCTTCAGCACGGACCACGCCCAGTCTCGTGACCTGTCATCCTCCTCCCCCAAAATTGCCCGAGGATCCCCCGCTGTCCATGCCATTCCCCAAACAGGCTAGCGGCAAATTTGGGGGAAAGGAGCGTGGGCCGGGGACCTGCTGGCCCCTGAATTGGGCGCGCAGACAGTGCCGGAGCAAGCAGTCAATTGGCTGGGCGCTGCTTGGGGACCTCCTGCCGCAACATTTTGTGTGAAATTGCATTTTCCAACACCCGTCGGTCAATACCTCCCGTCCCCTTTAGCACCTGCACCTCCCGTCCGACCCCCCAGGTCCATTCCACTACAACGACACTTGGGATCCAGCAGTCCTTTCGTTCCGTCCACACGACACGACACGACACGACACGACGCTCGCTGTCCCTTCGCATCGCCAATCACCCTCTCCTTCTCGCCAGTCGTTGACTTGCTCGACGACTCCTCACACCGGCCGCGTTCGAGTCTAGACGTTCCATCTCAACCACCGTCGTATGTTTGCCCGCCTCCCCTGACTCCAGCACCCGCACCCTTTGGCCCCCATCAGCATTTCGTTTCCTCCCGACTTCGCGAAACCCTCCGCAGCCCAATGCATCTGCACCCCTAGATCTATCCAGCTGCTGACCGCCCTCACCGCCACAGAAGATGATGCGCAGAAAGAAGAACGTGAAGAAGGGAATCCAGTTCTGTTTGATGGTCTGCGGAGCATCAGGCACTGGTACGTCCATCCCCTACGCGGACGACCTCGTGTCCACCGCATCCCCGAGTCCCATCGACTGACCCTCGGCCTCTACAGGAAGAACGACCTTTGTCAACACCCTCTGCGGAAAGAGCGTACTGGGTCACAAGGAGTCGGACGACCCCAACAGCGCTTCTGTCGAGGACGGTGTCAAGATCAAGCCCATCACTGTCGGTGCGTATCTATCGCGTCACGCCATCCCAGGGGAAGCACACTGACAACGACGCAGAGTTGGAATTGGACGAGGAGGGCACCCGCATCTCCCTCACGATTGTCGACACCCCCGGCTTCGGCGACCAGATTGACAATGAGGCCAGGTATGGCGCCTGACGAACGTGCCGATAACCTTGTTCTTGCTAACCCGCGCGTGCAGCTTCTCCGAGATTGTCGGCTACCTTGAGAGACAATACGATGACATTCTCGCTGAGGAGTCCCGTATCAAGCGTAACCCCCGTTTCAGGGACAACCGTGTCCACGCCATGCTCTACTTCATCACGCCCACCGGTCACGGGTGAGTTCACCAACCCCTAATGCCATTGGCCGATACTGACAACGTTCCCAGTCTCCGCGAGCTGGATATCGAGCTGATGAAGCGCCTCGCCCCCCGTGTCAACGTCATCCCCGTCATTGGCCGCGCCGACTCCCTGACTCCTGCTGAGCTGGCCGAGTCGAAGAAGCTTGTCATGGAGGACATTGAGCACTACCGTATCCCCGTCTACAACTTCCCCTACGACATCGAGGAGGATGACGAGGACACTGTCGAGGAGAACGCTGAGCTGAGAGGCCTCATGCCCTTCGCCATCGTCGGCTCTGAAGAGGTTGTCGAGATTGGCGGCCGCAAGGTCCGCGCCCGTCAGTACCCCTGGGGTGTCGTCGAGGTCGACAACCCGCGCCACTCCGACTTCCTCGCCATCCGCTCTGCCCTGCTTCACAGCCATCTGGCCGACCTGAAGGAAATTACCCACGACTTCCTCTACGAGAACTACCGTACCGAGAAGCTCAGCAAGTCTGTTGAGGGTGGTGCTGGAGTGTACGTCTTTTCCGAACCCCTTTCCCCGCACAACGCACTGACAAACTACAGTGATTCGTCTATGAACCCCGAGGACCTCGCCTCGCAATCTGTGCGCCTCAAGGAGGAACAGCTGCGGCGAGAGGAGGAGAAGCTCCGCGAAATCGAGATCAAGGTCCAGCGCGAGATCAACGAGAAGCGACAGGAGCTCCTGGCTCGCGAGTCCCAGCTCCGCGAGATCGAAGCCCGCATGCAGAGAGAAGCGTCTGCAGCAGCCGGCGGTCCAACCGAAGCCAACGGCGACAACGAAGCCAACTAATCCTTCACCTTTGGCCCTGCTTATGGTTACCCCGAAACTGCGACGACGTTGGTCTTTTTCTATACTGGCGTTGGTTTCCGTGCTGTGTTGAAAGAGAAAGAACAATATTCCCCTACTCTGCGAGTTCGTTTCTCTTGACACGAAGATAAAAACCCCAAAAAGGTCTACTACGAATGCGACGACTGGGAAGAGGCTACCAGTTAGGTAGATTGTGGAGGGAGGCGGTGTATTGTCTGAGGCCGAGGTTGAAGAGCTTCTGGGCGAGGTCAGGGGATGGGGGGCGTAGGACGTCTGGATTATTGTTACCCGTCGATCTGCTACTCGTATCCCGATTACACCGCCCAACCGCATCTTTCCGGCTGTGCCTTTGTAGCCCTTTTACTAACGCCCCCATTTTCCTTTTCTATTAGTGGACTTCTAATGCAGATATCAAATTACTTTACCGCTTCGTAACACGCCCTGACACTCTTGTGTACTGTGCATCACTCGTGGCTTTTGTGACATGTAGCCAATCTGTTGACATTCACTACGTAAATGGTATTGCGTACAAGGGTAAGACCTCGTAGGACTGCCTGGAACGTAAAAAGAGCATGCCTATCCGTACACTATCACTGCGAGAAAACAAAGCGCCAATTTCTATTAAACCAATTTCTTCGAGGCGTGCCGCCCTTCTGCTGACTGTCCGCCATTTCCACTCATTTCACTCACGCTCCCATACCGCCGTCCATCAGCTTAGTTGTTCTGCTGGCTGTTGAGAATGCGCAGGATGGCGAGGAACAGGTTGATGATGTCGAGGTACAGGCTGATGGCGGCGGCGATCTCCTCCTCGACGTGGTGCTTGCGCATGACGAGCTGGGTGTCGACGAGGATGTAGGCGCTAAAGATGAGGGCGGCGAGGCCGCCGTAGACGAGCTCGCCGGTGGAGCTGTAGGGGAAGAAGGCGGCCATGAAGCCGAAGAGGACGAGGCCCCAGAGGGCGCCGAAGAGGTAGGGCATCCAGGAGGTGAAGTCGTACTTTGTCTGGCAGGCGAAGAGGGTGAGGAAGACGAAGATGCCGGCGGTGAGGACGACGGCGTTGAGGACGATGCCGGCCTTGTAGAAGGAGACGATGACGGAGATGGTGTAGGCCTCCATGAGGGTGAAGCCGCCGAGGAAGAGGAGGTTGGTCGGGTAGGACTTGCGCTTCCAGTAGGTGAGGAGCATGAAGACGATGGAGCCGAGGAGCTGTTTGGGGGGGAAGTGAATGGATTGTTAGCTAGGTATGCTTCCTTCCAGTCGGAGAAAGGGGAGGGGCGGAACGTACGGATGCCCAGACGAGACCCGGGTGAGACTGGATCCAGGTCTTGTAGCCCTGGCTGAAGAAGCTGAGGGCGGAGACGGCGCCGGTCGCGATGAGCTGGACGGTCAGGATGGCGTAGACCTTGCGGACGAACTGGTTGCGGATGTCGGTCGTGGCCTCGGCCACGGAGCCGCCGAACTGTGCGGGATCGCGTGTTAGTGAGCTGCGCGGGTCTTGCGGGGGGGTCGCGGAGTTGGCGAGGGAAAGGGCGGGACGGTACCTTGAAGTCATCGGGGATGTCGTCGTCGTCCTGGCTGCCGCGGGGGGCGCCGCCGCCGAAGAGGCGATCGGTGTCCTGGGCGGAGGACGGCTCGGCCTGGTAGGCGGGGGGCGGCTGGGCGTAGCTGTGCGAGGGCTCGTCCGGGTCCTGGGTGGGCGCCGCGGTGTACTTTGCGTTGGAAGCCATCGTTGTTGCGTTTGGGTAGTAGCTTGCGGGGATCGAGAGAGACGGTGGTGGTTTGAGGGATTTTGCGGTTCGGGGGAGGCGGGCGACGCTTCGAAGACGGTGGTGGTGAGGAAGGTTTGCCGACGAGGTGAGGAAGATGTAATCGATGGCAGGTCGTTGTCGTCAGGATCATGTGGGGAGGCGTGATGCGACGGGCGACAGTGTGGCGGCCTGCAGCCTGGGGTAAAGTGTGGCGGAGCCAAAGTGGGGTCATGTGATGAAGATGTGGCTTGGGGGAAACCTCAGGAGAGATCTTCCTGGTTCTGTTTCTTTTTTTGCATATTACCATTTCTGATGCATACTACTTCTTAACTGAATAACGGTAGTCCATAGCATTTAAAGCACTATATGTATCAAAACAGAAACGATCCGGCACCTCCCTGGCACCTTGGGCGCTCGTTCCTGAGGAGCCCCTGGGCAGTACGCGCGAACGCTAAAAACGGCAAGGCATGGGCATGTTTGTATGATTCAAATTTGGAGCTCTGGTGCGTCGCAGGCTTGGCAAACGCGTGGTCTGATGTTTTTCTTCTACAGTGCTATTACACATTGGCCTGACGAGAGACGAGGGGAAAAGACTGTTTTCTGGTCTGGACAAGATGGAGATCCGACAAGCCGACGGTCGCCTACCCCATGACAATAGACGGGATGAAACGCGGAACCCGATCTGACAAGTAGTCTGTTCTCTGCATGGAATGCACTGCGAGGAAGAGGCGAAAAAATCCTTTTAGAGCCTCCCGCAAGATGGAGTTGGTGTCTGTGATGCGAGGTCCGTCCGTATTCGTCTGGTCTCTTCATACGGATACGTGCGGCGCGGGTCGCGTCATACACGTAATTTTGAAGTGGGAGGGCAATTTGACCACGATGCGACATTGTGGAAGCCACCGAAGGATTCTAGGTTGGATGCAAGTTCGGGGCTTGCGGCTCTCTGGACGATGATGATATTACGCTGGATTAGCGTTCTGACAGCAGCAGCCGTCTTCGTACTGGATGCGAATTTGCGAGGGCGACAATTGGCCGGGGCGAGGTGGATGTCGCCATCGCAAGGGGGGTAGCTAAGGTAAGGTACCTTACGGCTGCGAGGGGGTGGTGGGAGGAGGAGGGCGGCTAAGGGGGGGATGGTAAGATCGACCTAAGGCACTGTACCTGAGAGTCACTGGCCCAGGCGTCGTGGACCCGGGAGTTTAGGCGGTGTCAAAAAAGGACAGCGACGGGATCAAACGTGTTTACCTATGGGCGCATTGGTGCATGTTGAAGCATTTGGTTGTAGGTACAGATGAAAAAAAAGGGGTAAACAATGTAATAGCCTAATCGGTCGGTAAGGAAGATTGTGGTAGGGCCCACCGGTTCAAAAGTAACTACCTAGGTATTAGGGGGCACGGCAGAAAAAGAAAGCAGCGACAGAAGCAAAGACGGGAAGGGGAAAGAAGGAAGAAAAAAAGTGATAAGATTGACAGGGGGGGCATATATGCCAAACGGCGATAAGACGCTGGGGGTGAAAATCACTTCATTTTAAAGACGCTCAAAGATGAAGATTGTCCTGCTGGCCATTTCGCGTCACATTGAACTTTGTGGTAGAGGGTCGACAACAGTGCAGACCAAAGGAGACGAGAGAGTAAACGAGATCAATCTCATTGGATCGAGCAATGGCTCGACGGTGTTGAAACTTGTTGAGGAAGAGCGACCCGCCGTGGCCGGGCCCCTCTTGCCCTTCCCTCGCTCTTTCTGTCTCGACCGGGCCCTCTCCGTTCTGTCCCGTGCCTGGGTCGCTTCTTGGCCCTTCTGGTTGACTTGGTCTCTGCCATCTGCCGCAGTCCAGTTTTTCGTTTAAATAGACTTCACCCATTGGCATACGGGGGAGGGAGGGAACGTGGGACTCTGTACACTACAATCAACACTGGTGGGACAGGGGAGGCAATCACTTTTACAATTTCAGGCTCTCTCACAGTCTCAGCAATGTAGGCACCTAGGTATATATATATCTCTCCCCGTCCAATTCCACCACGTCCAGCTGCGGCCAGGCTTGAACACTGTGACCGAAAGGGGTCCCCCACCCTTTCCACCGCCCCAAGTAAAGCATCGCGCCTCAGCCCGTCGCGTACCTTACTTGTTGGTGTCCGTATGCTGCGGCGGTACCTATGTACCTGAGGGAACCTAGCAAAAGGTAGTGGGCGGTACGTACCGGCCGTGCCTTGGTTCTTGGTGCCAGCCTGTGCGGAAGTTGGGAAGGGACCATGGACCCCTGTGTTATTATTGGCCGGTGCCCCTTGCCCTCTCGCTGCTTCTCTGCTTGCCCACATCCCTTGCCATGTCGCGCGCTCTTCACCGCCTTTGACGAGCCCCTCTGGCATTTTGCGCCTTTGCCCTTGGAGAAACCGGCTGGCCTGCTGGCTGCTGCTCTACCCCTGGCGTCGCCTGCGGACTCGAACTCGAGCAGCCCACAGCCAGTGGTGACAGTCAATGAGGTGCTGCTGCCGCTGCTGCTCTCCGGTTGCTTCCTTCCCCCCCGGGGAGCCTGTGGACATGAACCTGGAAGGTGCAGGGGCCTTCACAGATGCAATTGTGGAGTGGAGCTTTTCGAATCCATGGATGCGACACCCTCGTACGGAGTACCTGGTACCTTTTCCTTTTTTTTTTTTTTTTCTATCCGCGTGTCTTTAGTGCTGCCAACCGCCAATTGCCAATTTCTGCTCCGTCTGCTCTGGGCCACGCTGCTAAATGTAGAGCAGCAAAACACTGTGACAGAAGTAGCCTCGACTTTGTGGCCGTCCAGCCTCTTCCCCCCACCAGCACTCACTGAACAGAGCAACAGCAGGACCACTTGAGCACCTAGCCAGCACACCTTTCACACGGGGCACACCTACCGCCTTCCCTCCCTACCCCGGCAGCCGCTGGAGCAACAGAGCAGATCCTGTCCCGTCTCGGTCGTGTACCTTGAGTCCTGGCCATCCTGTCCTGTCCAGCCACGGCCCAAGGTTCGGTGTCCATTGTGTGTGCGACGCTGCCCTTACATTTCCATCTTCTCGATCTTCAACCTCCCTAAAACCGACCAGGTCGTTCGTTCCCTTTCCCCCCTCCCTCCCCTCCCCCGATCACGAAGCAGAAGCGCCTGTTTCGACTTCTTGCGCTCTGCTGCAGTACTACGGCCCGCCGCACCTTGCGCATCGTCGATAACGCCCAGCCGTGTCCGTCGTTATCGCGGTCAAGCACCACCACTGCCACCACTGCCACCACCACCACCACGTGGGCACGACGGAAGGAAACCCGGCGGAAGCCCGCTCCCAACACCGATCCCGCCCTCGCAGACCGTCACGGTCTTCCCCGCGACCTCATCTCGAGTCGTCGTCCTTCCCGACTCTTCAATTGGGTTCCAATTGGAGCTCAACCACCTGCACCATGGCAGACACCGCCGGCCCTGAGCCGACATCGCCAGTCCACGAGAAGCCCCAGAGGACCGCCCCGGCTGGCTCCCAGATCAAGCGCAACGCCAGCACCAAGCAGCTCAAGCTCATGAACGGCCCGCTTTACCAGCAGGGCCACAACAACGTCAACGTCGTCCTCGTCCGGAGAGTCAGGAGGAAAGATGACAGCGCCTGGAAGATGTTGAGCAGGTGGATGGTCGAGAACCAAGTCGGTACGTCGTGCTCTCCTTTTGTCCCTGTATCTGTTCTGTTACCCCACACGCGCCGATACCAAGCCACATCTGTAGCGGTTCTGTGTTGCACGACAGACAATTCTGCGAGACGTGGTGTCTATTCGCGTCCAAGGTCGGACACACCCAGCTAACGTTCGCTGCTTCCAGGCCTCTCCTTCAACCTTCTCGCTCTCCTCTTCCTCGCCCACTTCTTCATCCCCAAGGCGCAACCCCACACGATCAAGTTCTTCACCCTCTCGTACTTCAACCCCGAGACTGGCAAATATGGCGCCGGCACCGGCGACGCCTGCCTCCTTGCTTTCTGCATTGTTCTCTTCACCGGCCTGCGCGCCGCGACCATGGAATACGTGCTGGCCCCCATGGCCAAGGGCTGGGGTGTGAAGAAGCGCAAGGACCTGACGCGCTTCAGCGAGCAGGCCTGGCTGTTGGTCTACTACATGGTTTTCTGGCCTCTGGGCATGGTAAGTCGTCCCCAGAGACGTTGGGCCCGTTGCGCAGCACGTGCTGACCGTGATACAGTACATCTACAAGACGTCACCTTACTGGCTGAACCTGAGGGAGTTGTGGACGAACTGGCCCCAGCGCGAGCTGTCCGGCATTGACAAGTTCTACATCCTGGCCCAATGGGCTTTCTGGCTGCAGCAGATCATTGTCATAAACATCGAGGAGCGTCGCAAGGACCACTGGCAAATGTTCACCCACCACATCATCACCTGCGCTCTCATCTCCTCCTGCTACAGCTACCACCAAACCCGTGTTGGTAACTTGATCCTCGTCCTCATGGATGTCGTGGACCTCTTCTTCCCTGTATGTCAAACCCGTGCCTGGTTGACTAACCAGAAACATGCTAACTGGCTGCAGCTCGCCAAGTGCCTGAAGTACGTCGGGCTCAACACCCTCTGCGACTTCATGTTCGGTGGCTTTGTCGTTTCATGGCTGGTCGCCCGCCATATCTTCTACAACATGGTCTGCTGGTCCATTTACACCCACATCCCCGAAGTCATTCCCCCCGCATGCTACACTGGCAAGGAGCCCAATGTAACCGGCCCGCTCCCCATTCCCCAGGGCTCCAGGCATTGGATGATTGAGCCCTTCTTCAAGTCTGACGGCATTGTCTGCTTTGACGCTACCGTGCGGTGGTGCTTCCTCATCCCGCTCCTCGCCCTGCAAGTCATCACCATCGGCTGGTTCTTCATGATTATTCGCGTCGTAATGAAGGTCCTCCGCGGCGGAAACGCCGAGGACACCCGCAGCGACGATGAGGGTGAGGCGGAAGAGGAGGGCTACTACGTCTACGAGGAGGCCCAGCCCCTGGAGCAAGAGGTCGGTGTTGAGGACATTGACCTCAAGAGCTGGGAGCGCAGGACAGGCATCAAGAGGCAAGCGAGCGCCTCGGGCGTGAGCCTACCGGGCCACAGCGACCGCAAGGAATTGCTTGGTAGAATCGGCTGCGAGAAGCAGGTCGACTGAACGAGGGCAGCAAGCATCATCCTCCAAGAGCATGAAGCGACAGCTGTGGAGACGAGAGACGTCAGTCTTGGTGTATAAAGAAACCGGTGTGAGGTGCAAAGAGGAGTTCCAGAGGAGCCGCCCATAATCGAGATGATGATCATGGCGGCAGAAGCATCATACTCTGCTAGAATCATGGTGCAGCGCCTGACGGCGGGCACACACAGGCATAGATGACATTTGGCTTGCTTTTACAAACAGAAAGGGAAAACGAAAACGTGAAGTGGGGGGTTGGGAAGGGTCATCTCGTCATTGGGATTTTCACAGTTGGACGTATCGAGAAATGAACCAAAAGTCTTTTGAGTTGATGCAGAGATGGCTTCGATTATGTGATTGGCCAAGGTAGTGTCGGGTGACGGGTGGTCGCACCATTATTTGACTTGGTGAACAGAGTCGTGTGCTGTGCGCGTGCGGTGGCTCGCAAGTGTCCCGTGCCTGGTGATCGGGGGCTCGGAGCCAGGACCCGGTCAGGACGGCGGGGCGCCGTAGCCGGGCCCCCGACGTCACATGATCCCGTCGTTCTCCGAGTCTTCGATCGACCATGCTGAGATGGGTGGCTGGCAGCCAACGCCTCACAGCTGCGTCAAGCGATCATCAGGGAGGCGCTCTGCGGCCGGGCTGCGGCTGCTGCTTTTGCTGTAGGCCGGACCTGTTCTCCATTAACGCGCCACAATGTAGTGACCGACATCAGAGCTACTACCTGTTCATCTTCAAGTTGATTCACTCTACCTTATACTAACCCAATCACTAGGAACAGTTTCAGGGGCTTGTTAATAATCTCCCCACCTTGGGACCAGTGTTCTCCTCGGTACTCTGCTGTGCTGCCGTCAAGAGCTACCTTTCTGACTAGTACTCTCTTCAGTGAGCCCCAGCGAACTAATCGAATTTTTTTAAATTTTTTTAATCTGACTTCGGCGTCGAGGAACGAAAAGTTTAATCTGCTAGAGCACTACGTTGAAGTACCTGTATATTCTTTCGATGGGCTAGCCCATCTGCTTGGTGTGTGAAGCTTGCTGTCTAGCTCTTCCGTGCTAATGAGTGAAACCCTGTTGGAAGGCTAGCCCATGGAGTCACTGGGTGTATCTTGAAAGTGCTGTCTAGTCCGAAAACGCAGCTTCATGACGGCGGTCCTGAAAATCAACCTTGTGCCAAAGAGGAAAACACACGAATGAATGGGTGTGTTTGGTCGTTGGCCAGAATACATCAGTCGAAGTCATATCTGTACCTCAAGCAACACGCCCTACCTTTTTTTTTCTCGACCCTTGGCTGTTCTCATCTCGAATCTGTCTCTTTTAGCATCATCATCAAGGTATTGTTTTGTGAGTCAATGGGACGGACCTTGATGGAAGGTTTTTCCCTCTAGTATGTGGCGTTTGCTGTCAGTCATGAAGGTACCCCATATGACAGACTTGGGATGTGGACTTTTTTTTTCTGGAATCGGACTACAATGGAGGTATTGATGAGATGGCAAGTAGTCTCGGATTATGTGTAGCTTCCTCTGGGAGAAAGAAAAAAGAATTTTCGCAAACGATACATGAGCACGGTAAGCTCGAAGGCTCGGGGTTATTAGACTGTCGGAGAGGTAGAATGACACGGTGCTACTAGTGCCACGGGGTATCCGGCTAGAGAAATTCCGTCAACCTGACGTAGCCTCAAGCCATCCAATGATTTTGGAAACTTTTAGTCAGTGTCGCGTTCGTTTGTAACAACACTTCGGAAGAACCAGGAGCCGCGGGGAATTATTGGACATTGACAAGTTGTACCGCTGCTCATCTCCAAGTTGCCTGTTATAACTGACCAGCTGCGGTTCAGAGTGACGCTATACTCGGAATATACATGCGAAGGTTCAAGGAATACGTTGTGAGATCTTCTGTCTGGTGGCGTTTCTCATGGTATTTTCACGGCCACGGGAGAGGTATGCTGGGTCTATCTAGAATCGAATACATCAGAGAATGATGCTTAGAGGAGTAAGGATCTACGGCCGTCACATCGGAATTGTGCAAAATTCACTAACAATTCTCGAATACACGGAATCAATGAGAAGTAGTTCCTCCCGCGCATCTATGAGCAGACGCTCAAGTTGCCAAGAACAGACAGTAGCAACCCTGGCTCGACGATCAGGTCAGATAGGAGACAGGTTACATCATCAGGCCGTCAGAGAAGAAAGAATGCATCGACTAGAAATTCGATCCGATCGATGAAACTAAGAAACTAGGCGCCGGGATTGATCTAAACGTCGTAGGCGTAAGTATAACTATACGGGTCGCGATACTAAATGACACGAGTGAAAACGCTAATTGAGTGAGACGAGCTTCAGGGCATACTTGACCGTAGATTGTGTCTATATTGCGTTGGGCCACCCAGAAAATCTCGCCGGAGACCGAAAGTGGCTAGTGGACAAGTCAGATACGCATATCTGGTATTTCTGATAACTGTAGTGTCAGAGATCCCGCAATTTCTCGAGACGAAGTGATTCTGGAAACACGGCCAAGGACGTTTTATATGCTCCTGGCAGTGCTGACGTTAGGCGAGGTTGACGAAGCCAGATTAACTTCTTGTATCAGCAAGGAGGCTCTTAGCTGTCAAATTTGTTTGGACGTTAAAGTTCCCCGAACTTAAGAGGAGAGGATAGGAGCGACACAGATTATGGTGTCGGTTAGACCGGAGCATGCTTGCTGGTCAACGACAACGCCGGCGATATTGGGCGCTGCGGATCTATCATCCCGGATCCGAGCTGCGCAGTCGTAGTCTTGCGAGTCAACTCACATGTAATTTTGCCTCGCGCGTATTTGGAGCTCAATTTATCGATGCCATTGTCGGCTCTAAGTAGGTAACACAGCGCAGCCGGGAAACCACTTCTCGTTGCCCTCAGCCTACTTATCTCGGCCAGCTTCGGCAAATGTCTAAAAGTCGGGTTTCGGACTCTGCACTGCGCGTCGTCCGCGCACGGCAACTTGCCCAGAGAAATTTATGAACCTCCTTCCAGACGTTTTGTTTTCGTCCCAAATGCTTTAGCTCATGCTCTCATCTTTTCCTCTTCCCTCGGCACCTCTTTCCGGAAATTTGATCATCTATTCTGATGTAAGCCGAGGCTTGAGTCTGTCATGAGGAGAAAATGTCAGCCCGAGAACTTGCCGAACCAACTGCCGTTGAACGTACTTCGGACGACTTATGATGCCTAGACTGATTTACCATGATGGCTGGGAATACCGAAATTATAGTTTCTTTACATGACTGTAGCGTTGAATCGTGTCTTGCAAACAGAAATTTCTATAAGTAGAGCCTCGTACGTCTGCTTAACGCCTAGTCGCAACATGTGTATGTTGGGACTGAGATAATACTAGTTGATATACACATGATATATTTCTGATCCTCACAATATCTGTCAGATCACATTCATCAAAGTCGTAGTACCAAATTTCCTCAAAAGTGATAAGCAAAACTACAGACTTGACATCACCGAGAACTTAACTCCAGGGACGGAGATAGTAGAGAAGTTCGAAACCAGTCCTAGACAGCCGAGACAGCCAGAGCAACCCAACAGACCTGTCCCTGAGTGGCCTCCCGAAGCAGATAGAAAGGAACAACGGGCCTACAAGTGGGACTTGACAAGGTAAGCGGCCGACGACTGAAACGCAAAGCGCCAGTGACGGCTGGAATCCACGCCTCTCACCACAGCTCGATCCCGAGACAGAGTACGACCAGGTCGTAAAGACGGCAATCTTCTTCATGGGAAATTCCTTTGCCGTCGCCCTGGGCTACACGTCAACCTTGATCCACCTCGTGCAGAACCCCGCAGGCACCCCTGGGAGGGCGAGATGGCCGTCGTCGGGACGGCGTACTTGGAGACGTACCTGCGCAGGATGGCCGGGGCGCGGAGGACGGCGCCGCACCTGCGCGTCGCTGCGGCGTGGCCTAAATCGGGGGAGTGGGTGTGCGCGCAGTTCCAGACGGGGCCGGCGGACGGGTCGAGGAGCTTCGGGGTCAACTTCCCCCCGAGCTATGAGGAACCAAGGGGTTTTTACCTGTGGTTTCAGAGGATTCCAGGGGAGAATTTTACGAACGAGGAGGACCGGAAGAAGGCGCACGACGTGTCCGAGGCGTCTATCCGGCAGTTTAGCGTGTTGTGGTTTCCCAGGTGAGTTGAGATTCACTTGCTTGGCTTTAACAAGGTGGTCAAGGTAGTTGGAGACTGACTGTTTGACCTGGCACATAGACGTCTGCACTTGCTCGGCCGTCAGGTCGTGTTGACCGTGATACCGGCCGGTTCGCGACCCCAACCGCATTAGGCACTCAAACCCCCTCGCCGTCGTTCTGATCAAGTTTGCGATCAAGATTTACTTGGACTTGGAAGACGCGATGCCGGGCCACGTCAGACAGGTTTTTTCAGAAGAGGATCATGCTGAGAAGGATGATAACCGGAACAGGACAGACGTAAAGGTTGAGGAAGAGTCGAAGCGACGGGACCTCGTTACGGATGCCTTGCTGATGGGTGTTCTCATTCTGCTCGCTGCCGGGATGTTTTGGCCCGTAGGGGGTTCGTGTGGTGACTGAGGCGAGGCCTGACGTGTGTGAGCTTGCTTGAAATAAAAGGGCGATGATGGGAACGAAAAAGACTCCAGCAACGTCGGCCTGGGTTGCCATGTTCGCATAGGGCGTGGCGGTGCTTCCTTGACCACCATGGCGAGGACGTGTATCCGATTTTAGCTAGCTAGGTAGACACGATTCTTGGTTTCGCCTTTGTCCTTCTCCCGGCGTGTATTCTTTTCCAAACATCAAAAAGACGGCAGAGGTAGACGGGCAGGCTAAGGCAGGATGTGGTAAGAGGCTTGGCCGGCTATACCCCAGTCTTGAGAAAAAAGGCCAGGATTGCCAAGAAGCTCTCATTCAAGCACAAGATTCAATACTATGCATGGAATTAATCTGTTGACGGGCTTACTGTGGACAAAGACACGAAATACTTAAACCCAGCCTTAGCCTTGTCTTGAGGCATATCCCCGCTGACTCAAGCGCCATACAGGAGGAGCAATAAACATACATGTATTCACCCAATACATCATCTCCAGGAATCCCTATAAATCCAAACGCCATTCCCACAGCATCCGTACCGTAAACCCCGCCAGATCACCCCCGTCGCCCCTCAATCAACTCCTTGGCCATATCCCTCAACTTGAACTTCTGAATCTTCCCGCTCGGCGTCTTGGGATAGTCCTCCACCCAAAACACATGCTTCGGCACCAAGTGACTCGACAAATGCTCCCTCACCCACGCCCTCACCCCGTCCTTGGTCAACACCCTGCCACCTTCACCCTCTGGATGCTCCTCCCCCGCCTCGTCATCCACGCTCCACCCCTTCTTCGCCACCACGAACGCGCCCACGCTCTCCCCGAGCCTCTCGTCCGGCACACCCACCACCGCGACCTCCTTCACCCCCTCCATCTGGAACAGGCAGTTCTCCACCTCGAGCGGGTGGATGTTCTCCCCGCCGCGGATGATGAGGTCCTTGATCCGCCCCGTGATCGCCACGTACCCCTCCTCGTCCATCACCGCCTCGTCCCCGGAGAACATCCACACCCGGCCGTCGTCGTCGTCGTCCACCACCCTCACCTCCCTCGTCTTCTCCTCGTCCCCCCAGTACCCCCTCATCACGAGGTACCCCGCCGCCGCCAGCTCCCCGCGCTCGCCCCTCGCCACCACCCTCCCCCTGTCCGCCGGGTCGACGATCTTGACCGCCGTGTGCGGCATCACCCGCCCCACGCTGCCCGTCCGCTTCTCGAACGGGTCCGTCGGCGACGTCATGACGCTCACGGGGCTCGTCTCCGTCATCCCGTAGCAAATCACCAGGTCCCGCAGGCCCAGCGCGTCGTACAGCCTCCGCATGAGGCTCTCCGGCACCGAGCTCCCGGCCGCGATGCCCTTCCGCAGCCCCCGCGGCATCTCCCCCGGCCTCACCACCCCTCCGCCGGCCAGCGCCTCCAGCACCGCGACGAACATGGTCGCCACGCCGTACAGGCCCGTGGCGTCGTAGTCGGCCGCCATCCTCAGCGTCGCGGCCGGGTCGAACGCCGGCGAGGGGAAGAGGATCCCCGCCCCCGTCGTCGCCGTCGCCATGTACCCCAGCACGCACCCGAAGCAGTGGAACAGCGGCGGCGGCACCACGATCCTGTCGCCCGGGACGAGGCCCATCCGCCGCGCGATCAGGTGCCCGTTGTTCAGGATCGACGTGTGCGTCAGCATCGCCGCCTTGGCCTGCGACGTCGTCCCGGAGGTGAACTGTATGTTGACCACGTCCGCGGGGTCCAGCGGCGCGTCCGGGACCACCGGCCGCCCGGCCCCGGCCCCGGCCCCGCCGCCGAGGAGGAGAGTGTCGTACGGCGTCAGCGCCTTGAAGGTCGGGAAATCCACCAGCGGGTGATACGCCGCGTTGTCCACGACCACGACCCTCCTCAGACTCGGCACCTGCTCGCTCTCGACCCGGTCCTCCGAGGCATCCAAATCAGGAACCAGCGTCCGGAGCAGGTCGAGGTTGCTCCGCCCGCGGCACGGCTTATACGGCAGGTCCGTGACTTTGCCGATGACGAGCACCTCGACGCGCAGGTGGCGCAGCGCGGCGGCGACCTGCTTGGCGTTGAAGCCCGGGTTCAGCGGGACGAGCACGGCGCCGAGCTTGAAGGCCGCGTACGTGAGGGCGGCGAACTCGGGGCCGTTGCCGAGCGAGACGGCGAGGCGGTCGCCCTTGCGCACGCCGAGGGAGCGGAGGCCCGCGGCGAGGGTGTTGGAGAGGCGGTCCAGGTCCGCGTAGGTGAGCTCCGTTGTCGTTGCCGGCGGCAGCGGGGTGGCGGAGGAGGAAGAGGAGGTGAGGGCGGAGGGCGCGCGGGCGATGACGGCGGGCCGGTCGCCGTGGGCGGAGACGATTTCGGCAAAGTGTTGCGGGATCGTGTGCGGGAGGAGAGGCGGCTATGTGTGTGTATGTGTGTCAGGACTCATTCACATAGCAACTTGTGCCGTCATCGCTCATAAGCTGGGGGCGTACCT
Source organism: Colletotrichum tropicicola (assembly GCA_025962755.1). Taxonomy (NCBI): domain Eukaryota; kingdom Fungi; phylum Ascomycota; class Sordariomycetes; order Glomerellales; family Glomerellaceae; genus Colletotrichum; species Colletotrichum tropicicola. The sequence continues at coordinate 97,736 of JAOWMA010000140.1, forward strand.
CGTCCGGTCCTAAACTGAAACTCAACTTCCCGGAGCTATACAGCCTCCTCCGCCGGCACTCCGCGGCAGCAGCCCCCTCGACCCGGGCCCTCGAGATCGTCCGCGCCGCGAAGCCAGTCGCGAGGCGGGGCAGGCCGAGCGGAGGCATCGTGTTCGTCGCTCAGTCTCGGCTTTTTACGACTGCAATCTGGGAAAGACACCCGGCTGGATGACGAAATACCTTGGTGTGAGAGGGCAGACCGGCGAGGAATGAGATCAATGAGACACATAAGTCGTTATAACGCAAACATACCCGAATGATCTATGAGAGACGGGTGAGCAATATCCGCAACCAAGGGACCTGGGCAGAGCAAAGTGAGGGGAGGCTGGTTCACCTTCTCGGCGTCGAGGTCGAGCTAGCTGGCTGGCCGCCCGGCCGGGGTACATGCCTTGGCAGAGGGGGGCAGCTCCAAGCTCCCCGATCCCAAAATGCGGAGAAGTTATGCGGGGTTACATAGGCGACAGGGAATAACTCCCTAAAAAAAGGTCCGCCGTGACGTGCCGTGACAACCTCGGGCCCGACTTTCCCGCCGGGTTGGGGTCTGCCACGGCCGAGGCGGGGGAATGTTTTCGACATGACACGGAACGACACCAGCCAGAGTCGAGTGCAATGTTGGCTCTGGAATGCTGGCATCGCCGTTAGCTTATCTGCTGCGGAGCTTCACATGCTCGAGCTAAACGGTCCATGGTCACCAAGATGATCGACACGATATTGGACTTTAAATCGCTTCATTCCACTAACTGCCTGGGGTATATCCGCGATGCTGATGAATGCAGTTCTCTGCTTCAACCTGAGGTCTGGGCCTCGCTGCTCTCCCTGTTTTCCGTGGGGGGCCATCTCTCCTCTTGAAGTCTCAAACTAGAAAAGGACCTCTATGCCGAAAGCTCTATGCTTTTCCCGTTTACCTAGGTATGCAACTCGTTTGTAGGTTTTCTTACTGGTGCCAAACAAAGTCAAAAGAAATCAACTAGAAACACAACATGTGAAACCTGTCCGGGCCATAAAATGTGACCGAAAAGGACGCCGCTCAGGATGCAAATATTAAAAGACATGTGCCGAAAGAAAAGTTATGTCGTCGCTGTCATTGTAATGTAGTTCAGGAAGAAGCCTCTTCTGTCTGCTCGCCGATGTGGCGAAGTTCTTCGGGCTTCCACGTGCCTGGATGATGATTAGCTAAAGCTCAAAAATTCACAGATAGAGGTCTCATCTTACCCTCAAAGTCGTGCTTGACAAATGCCATGGGATCGTCGTAGTCCTTGGCGCCCATTTGCTGCACGCCAGGGCTGAAGCTTGTAATGGGAAGAACGACGACATCGCCGACCTTCTTTGAGGTTTCCATGCCGGTAAAGTTCTTCCAGTCAATGGCACCCTTGGAATTCTTCATGTCAAAGAACCGAGGGTCGTTGAAGTAGTCGAAAATGGTGTCGGTCCAGACAGCGGGGCCGGTGAACTCGACCACGTTCTTATCCAAGACGTTATCGAGCAGGCCCGCTCTCTTCCGCTTCAGCGTCTCCTCGGTGATGCGAACGACGATCTCGCGCATGACGGGGTGGCCGGGCTTGGACTGGATGGTCCATTGGCAGAACTGGATGCGGCGGCTGTACCACTCCTTCCAGTCGGGACGATCAGGATCCGCCTCGATGCCAATGACCAGGCCAATGCTCTCGCGCGGGATGCGCTCGGGAACCCACTCGAGGGCGGAGCGGATAGCGTAGGTATCAATGTCGGAGTAAATGCCACCGCGCGCGAGCAGAATCAGGTATCGGAAGAAGTCGGCCTTGAGGACAGGCAAGGGCAGGGCGTCGTAAGCGGCAAGGACCTCGGGAACGGAGGCGTAGAGCAAGCGGAGCAGGTTGACGGCCACCTTGTCGGTAATGACCTCGTGGACGAAGCCGGGGTGCTGCTCGGTCCATGAGGCCTCCTGCTCGCGGAAGGTGAATTCCTCCTCGGCGGGCGTCCACTTCCACGTCTGCCAGATGTATGCCGGGAAGCGCGTCTCGACGTCGTAGGGGTACTGGTAGGCTAGCTTGTCGTACAAGGACATCTTGGACATGTCCATCATGGGCTTCTGCGTCGTCACCTTCTTCGGGACCGACGGCTCGAGCTTATCGGTGGAGGTAGACGCGTGGGAGGAGGCCTTGGAGGATTCTTTCGTGTCATGGTTCGACGCGGCTACGGGAGCTTTCGCGGGGGCTGTCGTGTCGTGGGAGGAGGAAATTAGGTAGAAGACGATTAGGAAGAAGGCGGCCGCCGCGACGGCTCTCCGAGGAGTAAGCATGGCGACTGCGGTGGCGGTATTGAAAAGAACGGTTGGTCTCGGTGTTGTATGTGTCAATTGGCGACTATGAAGTCATTGGGAAACAGAACTCCTGTTGGCCAAAACGAAGACTCGAATGGGTGGTAATGAAGGACGTTCGAGGTCGAAACGAATGCGACGTGGTTCCTGAAAAAAAAAAAAAAAACCGGCTGGAGGCGTCGGATTAGGGGTATAAAGAGGAGGACAAAGAAGCGCGGAAGCTCAAAGGCTTAGGCTAGGGCAGAGTGATTCCTGCGAAACCAAGATAGGTCATGTCAGTTTGGAAATGATTAGGAAAATCGGGCACAGAGGCAGCAGGTTGAGGCGCAAGAAGATGCGCAGCAGAGAGCGAGCGGGTAGGGCTGGCAGGTAAATGAAGGCTGGGTCGGGGGAATAGGGGAGGGAGCTTGTCAAAGTTTGGGTGGTGAAGGGATGGGCTGGTAGCGGATAAAGAGGACGTGGGGCCTGGCGACGTAACGGGGAGACGAGCACGGCGGGAGCGGGAACGCACCTTCGGGGAAAGGGGATGGAGGCGACAGAGTCGAGTCGGGATGGGCTGGATTAAGTTTCCGCAGCGATCGATCCGGGGCAGGCTGCCAAGAGATGCGCGAGTGACGAAGACAGACGTCGTCAAAGAGGGCAGCACAGGGCAGAGGTGGTGGTTGTCTGGCCGTGGGCTGGGAGAATTGGGCGCAATCCAAATGGATAGGGGACGATGTTCAGGGTCCTATTTTTTATTTTTATTTTTCGTCCCTCTCGGATGGGCGATGCGGCTGGAGGCGACAGTTGGAGCTGCGTCAGATGGCTGATTGATGGCTGTGCTGTGCCGCGTGCCGAATACTCCGAACAGACTGGCGTGCTGAGGAGCACACGTGAAAGCGTCGTCGACTGAGGGACCGACGATGGAGAAAGTCGAATTTGGCGAACCTCGAGGCAACGGAGTCGGAGGCTGGAGGACGGGACTTGGCACGAGGCGAGCCTTTAATAGGAAACCAAGGGAGGACGGGCGGCGAGGAGTAGAAATTATCAAGAAGAAAGAAAAAAAAGAACAGACGACGGAGGTCAACTTCGGAGCAGTTGCGATAGGGAGTTGATCGATTCGCAACGGGAAGGCAGGTGTAAGTCACTGTGGTTGGTCCCTTCCCTCCTTCCCCCGTGGCGCGGCTCCCCCTGGTGGGTCCCGCGTAGCTGCTGCCACTATCACTTAATAGTAAGGTACGTATAGCCACCACTACGACACTACACTTCCTTACTGCAAAGGTACATCGCCAAGGTGGTCCCGGGCGGCCAGACGATCGTCCCTGGTGCGGATGCCACCCAGTAGCGAGGCGGCGGTACGCACACGCACACGCACACGCACACGCTCACTCGTCGCTGGCTATCTCGGAGTGGGTGCTCGCTGCAGCAGTGGTGGTGCTGACGGACACTTGGCCGCTTGGCGCTGCTGCCAGGGGATTCGGACAGGACGATACGGATGAGACAGCGGCGCCAGGACGCAAGGTGCGATTGGCACGGACGGAGGGGGAGGAGGCAGACGGCAAGAAGAAGGGTTCTCCGTGCTCGGATTGCCGGCGCGCAGCGCATGGACGTGAGCATCATCGGATACCTTGCCCCTGCGATGAAGCGACGACGAGAAGGGACGGGTGCAAACAATCCGAGGATTCAACACCACGTCCACGAATTCACCTACGAGATGACGAATGAGCAGCCTCGGATCTGTGCTCGGAAGGCGCTGCCGAGTGAGACGGGGACGGGGACGAAGACGCGGAGGACAGGGGGAGGGGCCAGAGCAGGATCCTCCATTGGAGTCGACGGCCCTGGACCACATTCACCATTGGGGGTCGAGTCGAGTCGAGTCGAGTCGAATCCGTCTCGTGCAAGTCTCGTATCGCATCGTGTCAAGTGCGCCTCTGGCTGGGCCTTGCCTTAGTAACACGTAAGATGAGGCGAGCGTTTTTGTCCCACGTCGCCCGTATTCCACGGCCGGCAGTGACTCGCGGCCGGCGGACGTGTAGCCTAATGAGGCCTTGGCGGAGCCGTCCAACTTTTGAATTTTGAATCTGCCAAGATGGATCGCGAGAGAAACCTGAATATTGTCACCACTCGACGGTCCATACGGTGTACCTGACCATTACCCAGGTAGGCAGATAGACTGCGGAACGGTGGCCTCTGCGCTGCTGTTCGTCTTGCCAGAGCAATGCCAAGTCCTGGAAGAGTTCCTTCCGTCTGAGCCAAGTACCACCGTACCTGCCTTCCACGTGTTTTACCTACTCTGTCGTGCCTTCCCAGCTTCGCAAGCACGGCCCCACCCGAGTACGTACCCCGCCCCCTTCTCTCGCTTCAATGTCCCGGACAGGGGCATCAGCAAGATTCTGGTAATTGGGCTCCGTTCTGTGGACGGTGCCGACGGATATCGGCCAGCCCGCCGGAGCAGATCCAGAGGGAAGAACAAAGTAAGAATAACGTGTACCCAGGGTAATGGACCAAAACCCAGACGGCCGCGCCATCGGGGGCCGCCAAACATTTCATGGAGATCCCCGGGCCATCACGACATCAGATTAATTGGCGCGTTTCAGAAGGGAGCACCCTGGATGGACACCTCCCAAAATAGGCATCCATCGGCCCCGTCACCGGCCCATGTTCATGTTCATCCTCAGTCGTCGTCCAGAGCCAGAGCCAGCAGACAGGATTCGGGAAACCAGCTGCTGCCACGAGCCAATGGCAGCCCTCACACGGCCCACTCCAGTCTCCGGGACGCTTCCTCCCTCCTCCGCTTTTCTTCCTCATCTGCCGTGCCGTCGCCTCCACCACTCACTCACTCACCCACTCACTCACACGACCTTGTTGGCTTGTCTCGCGGCATACCATGACAAGACGACTGTCCCCCCACGCGGCATCGACGCCTCCTGGTCTTGCACATTGCATCGCAGCACCACAAACGCGCCCAGAAGCCTTAGAAACACCACCTGCGCTGCCTCACTCCGAACCTCCGTCTCCGTTTCGCCAAGTCACCACACATGAGACGCTCCCTTACAGCCCACCGAACACCGCACACAGCACGGCTGTCTGAAAAATCCTGACGCCAAACAGCATCAGCCCTGCTCGCCCGCGTTTGGGGCTGAGCGTCCACTCCACCGTCTGATTTTCTCACAGTCCAGAGTCCAGACAAGCTGCCTTCAGAACGCCCTATCGCCGTGCAGAGTTGCGATGCCACGCGGGGCCACGCAAGCCACCGCATGCCGCCTCTGCAAGAGAAATGCCCGCCGTCGGCTGCATCTCGCCGTCTCGGCTGTGTGCGGATGACCACAACCCGGACGCCTGGGGACGAACGGCCTGGTCTCGCCCGCATCTCCGTCGTCACTTTCTGATGCTGCTGCGTGGCCTGAGCCGGCCGTCACCAAGACGGGCCACTCGTTGCGAGAGGGTCACCATGTTGCATCCTTTCGCCCTTGGAACTGCACTTTTTTTCTTTTTGCTCCCAGACAGCGACCCATTGCTTGACGGCCTCAGGCCCTGGTTGCACCCGGCCGTGCGGTTCCGTCTGTCGATCGAGTCATGCCTCGGCGAACCACGGCCGATCAAAATCAGAGCATGTCTAGGGGCCTGCCCGTGACATGACTTGCCTTGATCCGAAGTTTGTTTGCCGCACAACGGACGACGGTGCACGGTTCCGCCGTCGATGGTCATTTCGTCGCCAGACTCAAGACCTCGGCTGGCACTTGAACACCGTTACTGCAATCATGTTCTCTGGTCCCAAACAAACATTGCGTACACGAACCCAACAGAAACCCAACGTCTCAATCAAGACATCCGCATTGCGTCCGCATTGCGGTGCGGCTCCTTCAAACAAGGCCGCCCTTGCGTCCCTCATCACCACGTCTCGCTGTACATGGCAGAACACCATGTGGATCGACGACCCTGAGCCGAGCTCTGATGCTCATCAATTTCAGGGTCGCCGGCCCTGTCTCTGATCCTCATGTTAGTGTTTGGCCGTTTGAAGATCCCTTGGGTCTCAGGTACCGAGATGTGCAACGGACGAGCGACCTGCCGTCTGACCAAGCGGCGACGTGCAGTCCTTTCCAGATTCGCTGCCATATTCGTGCAACGGCGTGCCGGCGTCCGGCCTGCCGACATGGCTCTGATACTCGAACGTGGGCCTGGTGTGCGCGGCATCCCGACGGATACCTACTCCAGTCGAGTGTGAGGGTATAACCGCCATGTCTATACCACTATCCGAGGTCAGATGAATCGGATGCTCGAAACTAGCTTAATTTTAATCTTGTCCGCCTGCAGATCTGCTTATGCTGTCTTCATGCACGGCTCTGATACGCAACGGCGATTGAGAAGTCTGGATCCAATCGAGTGATATTGCGTTGTTTACCTGTCCGTTCAACGGGGCAGCAAACGGACTGCTTTTCAAACCAGTGTTTAAGTCTGTCATAATTCATACCTTCCAAGATACCCCTTCCAACGGCTCCGGGAGAGGCTTTGTGGTACACCAGCGGACATGTCAGCCCGCGGAGCTGCTGGAGGCAAAGTCCAAGTCGCCGATGGTGGCCGCAGCCAATGACGGCCTCTCATCGCATGGACCTGCCCAATACGGTAAAGAGACGACGAGAGATGTCCAAAAGATTTGGAGAAAACTAGAGGCGATGAGCAATGGATTGGACACAAGGTGCTCGCTACCCCGCCATCCCACCACTCCTCGAGCTCTCGGGCGACGCCAATGACCCCGCGATCACGGCATTGTACGCGCTGGAACAGATCGAACTGAGCCCTCGATAGGATCTTTTGCAGTCCTCCGTGTGTTTGAAGGCGACAAGCTGCATGTCTGAGGTCACCTGCCAAGATTCCAATCGCGAATCGCTTGGACCGCAGCTGACCGTAGCTGTTTGAATGGCTCCTATCATCCGACTACTGCAAGATCCCCCGCATTGCATCTCCCCTAGCCGCCCGCTCAGAGCTAGATAAGGCGGGCAACGACCACGCTTGCGTTTCCTCGCGCCATCCATTCTATCTATCTAACTGCTCTCAAAGCAATTGCTGTGAACTCATGTCAGCCATGGCCCCTCACCCCCTCACGGCCCTGTCCGAGGCCGAGTTCACGAGGGCACGCGACGTCGTGACAAAGTTGTACGCCGCCGACATCTCCCTCTTCTTCCGCGCCATCTTCGTGCAGGAGCCCAAGAAGGCCGACTTAATCCCCTTCTTGCAGGCCGAGCACGCCGGGCAGCTCACCGACAAGACGCCCCGTCCACCGCGGCAGGCGAGGCTCCAGTACGATGTCATCAGGAGCGGCAAGAGACCCGAGCACACCGACTCGGTGGTGGACCTGGATTCGGGCGAGGAGGTTGCCCGCATCACCGCCGCGCCCGAGTCTCAGACGGGCTACACGCCGTAAGTTGCCTTTGCCCACCCGCCTGGGCCAAGAACTAAGCAGCCCCAGGGACGAGTTCGGCATCTTCCAAGACGCCTGCGTAGCGTCGCAGATGTTCAAAGACGCCATGGCAGAGTTCTCCCTCCCGGAGAACTTCACGGTGACAATCGACCCCTGGCCCTACGGCGGCCCGGACCCCGAAGACGGCTCCATCCCGCGCTGGATGCAGGGCCTCGTCTTCGCGCGCGACGCCTCCAAGAACAACCCGGACTCGAACCACTACGGCTACCCGATCCCCATCATCCCCGTCATGGACGTCGCCACGCGGGAGGTCTTCCGCATCGACCGGCTCGCCACCGGCGGCGCCGGCGACGGCCTCGCCCCGGCGCCGCGGTCCTCCGCCCCGAAGCCCCTCTTCAAGCACAACACCGCCTCGGACTACGTCCCGGAGCTCCTCGGCCGCCCTCCCCGCGCCGACCTGAAACCCATCAACATCACCCAGCCCGAGGGCGCCAGCTTCCGCGTCCACGCCGACAACCTCGTCGAGTGGCAAAAGTGGCGCTTCCGGCTCGGCTTCACCCCGCGCGAGGGCGCCGTGCTGCACGACCTGTGCTACGACGACCGCCCCGTGCTCTACCGGCTGAGCTACAGCGAGCTGACGGTGCCGTACGGCGACCCGCGCCCGCCCTTCCAGCGCAAGCAGGCCTTCGACCTCGGCGACGGCGGCTTCGGCCGCGTCGCCAACAACCTCGAGCTCGGGTGCGACTGCCTCGGCGCGATCCACTACTTTGACGCGCTGCTGGCGGACGCGCGCGGGGACCCGACGGTGGCCAAGGCCGTCGTGTGCCTGCACGAGCAGGACAACGGCATCGGGTGGAAGCACACCAACTTCCGCACGAACCGGGCCGTGGTGACGCGGCTGCGGGAGCTGGTGGTGCAGTGCGTCGTGACGCTGGCCAACTACGAGTACGTCTTCGCGTACAAGCTCGACACGGCGGGCGGGGTGACGCTGGAGACGCGGGCGACGGGCATCATGAGCGTCGTGGCGGCGGACGAGGGCGTGACGGAGAGCCCGTACGGCGTCGTTGTGGCGCCGGGGGTGCTGGCGCAGAACCACCAGCACCTGTTCGCCGTGCGCGTCGACCCGGCGATCGACGGGTACGGCGAGGGGGAGACGCGGGTGGTGGTGGAGGAGAGCGTGCCGGCGCCGCGGAGCGCGGAGGCGAACCCGCACGGGAACTACTACGAGATCCGGAAGCGGGCGGTGGAGGAGGCGTGCTGGGTGGACGCGGAGCCGAAGCTGAACCGGGTGATCCGGATGGAGAGCAGTACGAAAAAGAACGCCGTGTCCGGGCGGCCGGTGGCGTTCAAGCTGACGCCGTCGCCGACGCAGATGATGCTCGCGGACGAGGAGAGCCAGGTCGCGCGGCGGGCGCGGTTCGCGCGGCACCAGGTCTGGGTGACGGGGTACCGGGACGACGAGCTGTGGGCGGCGGGGGAGTTTACGAACCAGAGCACGGACGAGGTCGGCGGAGTGTGGGATATGACGAGGCGCGGGGACTGGTTCGTCGACGGGCGGGATGGTGGTGTTGGTGGTGGTGGTGAGAAGGGGGAGGGGAGGAAGAGCAGTCCCGTGGTGTGGGCCGTGTTTGGGCTGACGCATAATCCGCGCGTGGAGGATTGGCCGGTGATGTGAGTCTTCTTTTGCTTCTTCTTGTCGTTCTAACGATGTGAACAGAGGCTGACCTTTTGTGTGTGTGTCTGTGACAGGCCGGTCGAGATTCACCACCTCAACATCCGGCCGTCGGACTTTTTCACGGCGAACCCGGCGCTCGACATGCCCGGGAGCCGGAACAAGAGCAGCGTCATCGTGCCGTGCTGCGGGCGGGAGGCGAACGGGGAGGAGGGGAGGGCGAACGGGGACGAGTCGGTGCAGCGGTCGGCGCTGGCGCATCTTCAGGGGGCGGGGCCGGACGTGGCGGCCGAGGCGGTGGGAGCGCACACGCAGAGTCGGTAGACGGCAGAGGGGAAGGGGCGAGAAAGAGTTGGCCAGGGTGATTGTTGAAGCGTTGCCAGTACTATGCGAAAGAGCTGGTTTGGTGTGGTGAGTTTGCATCCACCGAGCATCTTGGTCAAAATACATCTCTGTAATTGGTTTTTGTTTGGTATTCTTCGCTCGTAAGGTATCAATGCCCGTATCAATCTCACTATCAGCAGGGCAATATCCCGCTTATTTTGTCATCCGCTCCTAGGTAATTTGTCTCGTGCTGGTTCAAGACCCAACCCTCCAAATTCAGTCTGCGCCCATCCTCCCTTATACATAAACGGCGGCGTCCTTTCATATCGTCGCCAACGCAACACCTCGCAGCCTAGTGCTCGATCTTGAGCGAAAAGTCGACGTGCGGCACGCCCTGGTGAATCGCGCTCGTCGAGAGAATGTCCACATCTGCTTCAATGTTAGCATCCCGCCAAAACCCAGCACCAAAGACAGTTAACTCACCATTGCAAACATAATCCTCCACGTTGCCCAACGTCAAACCCCCAGAAACCTCCACCAAAAAGTGCCTCTTCCCCGCCCACCGCTCCTTCAGACTCCTCGCCGCCACCTTGACGCCCTCGCCCGTGAAGTTATCCAACATGACGACGTCCGCCCCGGCCTCGATCGCCTCGTCGGCCTCGGCCTCGCTCTGCACCTCCACCTCGACCTTGAGGCTGAACCCGCCCACGCTCTTGGCCGCCCGCACGGCGTTGGTGATGCTGCCCTTGCTCCACACGTGGTTGTCCTTGAGCATGATCATCGAGCTCAGGTCCATGCGGTGCGCGTCGGCGCCGCCGACGAGCATGCCGTACTTCTCCACGACCCGGAACCCGGGCGTCGTCTTGCGCGTGCCCGCCAGCACGCCCGCGTAGCCCGCCGCGCGCAGGTTGACGAGCATGCCGCGCGTCATGCTCGCGACGCCCGAGCACCGCGCCAGCGCGTTGAGGGCGACGCGCTCGCCGAGGAGGATGCCGCGCGCCGGGCCCGTGACGGTCGCCACGCGCATCTTGCCCGGCGTCGCGCCGCTGCCGTGCCCGCGCAGCTCGACGTGGCTGCCCTCGCGGACGTGCCACTCGACGGCGCAGCCGCACTGCGCAAAGATCTCGTCGACGAAGGGCCGCCCGGCGACGATGCCGCCCGACTTGCCCCAGAGCGTCGCCGTGCGCGGGTCCGAGCCGACGACGAAGCCGCCGTAGTCGAAGTTCGGCGTGTCCTCGGCCAGCCAGGCGGTTACGACCGTCTTCCAGCTGGGCGGGAGGAGGTGCTCGAGGGAGCCGTGCTCGAGGGGGACGTCTTCCATTGCTGGGTGAGGGGTGGTTTGCCGTTGGTGATCGGTTCGGTTTTGGTAGTTTCGAGGGGGGGTTTGTGTCGAGGGAGAGGATGGTCGGTCGATTGACGGATCTGCGCGGAGGTCAAAAGGCGAGCTTGTATGACGGGAGCTTTGTCGCCCCGATTTGGGTTTCGTTGACGTTTGTCTGCCGGCTTGAACCGGTGCCGGGCGTTGCCGATGGTGGGGTGAAGTTCGGCAACTGGGCGGGGTAGATTTCCAGCTGGCGGCAGCTGGTCTCCGCTAGACTTTACAGCTACACTCACATGAAAGCCCGACAGCGATCGACGCATTGGTTTGTTCAAAAATTCGTTGTTCTAGCTATCCAGCCAGCTGGAAATATCAAAGTCGAGATCCTGGGGCTCATTTGAAGCTTCTGCGGGCTTGGGCGCGATGTTGCCCAGGCCTACTTTGTCAAGGGCACATGACGATACAATATTCCTGACCGAAAAAGCTCTATTTGGCTTTCGCTGTCGCCTACATCCATTCTCCATGAGATCCTTGACTCTGAATCGCGGCCATGAGAGGACTGAGCCCGCCGGGGCCAATCACGTTGGGGTTTGCCACGAAGGTCTGCAATAAGACTGAGACTAGTTAGCTGTTGTACTTTTCGCATGCTTGGTTTAAGGGAGTCTTCCCAAGAACGTCTCGCGCATCCGTATCAGGAAAGGATTGGATGCCACCATTGATTTTGTTCGCGGAACTACCTATGCAGAGTGTCCAACGCGCTGATATCACTGGCCACGATCATGTCAAATATTACCGCGGCCATCTCCCCGGTGGGACATTTGTGAAGAACAGTGCGGCGTTTCAAATCCCGGGTATCAAGACGAGCACCGGCTCGAATTAACAGTTGTACGACAGTGGCCCTGGAAGATGCGACGGCAACGAGAAGGAGAGGACCGCCAGGAGCATCTCCGGTCTCAAGATCACCGGTGTTTGAATGATGTGCTCCAAGATATATCATGTGGGTTTCGATGGACTCGTCTATGACTGCAGCAAGCAGAAGTGTCCTGTCCAAACTTGCGTTATCGAATGCGTGTTGCTGAGCCCATCGCAAGGATGCTTCGACGTTGTTGTGCTTGAACTGACCCAATCTCCTTGGAAACCAAATCTGCCATAGCCAACAATGGGGAGTCGTCGCCGCTGAGGCTGTAGGCGTTGGGTAGAAGACTGAAAATATCTAGTATCACGACTCTGTTTCGTGGCTGGCATTCCAAGGAGAATACTACGCTGCCTCTAGATGTTGGCAAGCACGAGGAGGATCTCCAGTCCTGAGGCAAATTTTTCCAAGCTTGCGATGCAACCGAGATAACCGAGACTTGTTGACGCACTTTTCTTTCTCACTCTCAAGGTTTGCCAGTATCTTGCCCAAGATCTTTGGAGCCTTCCTCTGAATAATTACACCCTTGCCGAGAATTCAGACATCTGCTGCTTCCTCTCGTACGTCTTGAAGTCTTGACTGATCAACTTCAACGAGTTTGGGATGGCCCAGAGATATGTAGTCCTCTTCAGGTTTCTTGAAGTAGGTAGAGTAAAGAATTATAGAACAACTCGCCATCTCTCATAATTCCGGTAGCTCGCATGTTCTCTTTGCATTTATGAGCGTTGCTTTCTGTAGACGACCATTGGGGCTACGGAAGTGGGCGGAAAGAATCTGCTGAGATAAACCGTTCAGAGTTGGTTTTTCCTGGCCGAAGCAGGATGGTTTCGGCCACCTCGCTGGATGAGTCGGTCCAGTTCCTAGTAGCTTCGACAAGCTTCGGGTTCTTGACTATGAGGCCTCATGCTTGAACAGTTACGTGGCGTTCTCGGCACACAGAGTAGGTACGTGCAACACATCTACTTGATCCAGGATTCTGCTTCTGAATACTATTTGATCCTGATTCTTGGGCCTGGAAAGCCAGTCATTCTCTTTTGAAAACATGTGCAAAGTCTGGAAGACGGGAAAAGACGAACAGTGTAAGGGTGCGTGAACTTAGCGTGAGATGGCAATGCATTGACTTATATCTTCAACAGCCTGCTTGTAGTCACCGACCCATTTCCTAACCTAGCCTTTACTAGGATCTGTAGGGGTAATGATATTATCATGGATGATTCAAATCTACATCTCTCCTCCATGAAACTTACCAGTAGCAGTTTCTTTAAGTTCTGTCTTGATGAACAGAATGCCGCTGGTTGGCATGCCGCTCTTGTCAAAGAGCCTGACAAAACGGTACCCAAGCCTCAGTCTGTCCAGACGCACACACGCCCAAGCAGTCATGACATCCGGACCAACCACATCATTCATGACAACGAACGACAGAAACGCCAGCTCGGGCACGACGCCCTCTACATTGAGGAATTCGATCGTCTCGCCTCCAAAGTCCGGGTTGGTGCCCCTGCTCTTGCCGGTCTGGCCGCTATACCCGAACTGTTTAACCTCCTCCCCACCCGCATCCTCGCTCACCATCGCCGCCAGCGCATCCGGCTCCGTGTGCAGCGCCACCTTAACGTAGGGGATGAACTTGGCGGGATCGTCGTCCCGACTCAGCAGCGGGACATTCTGCGCCGCCAGGACCGTGACGGCAATCCGATCCAGCGTCCTGCCTGTAATCCTTGATCTAAGAACATCCTCTCCATCGTCGCCGGGCCCGCCGGTCGCACCGTACTGCTGGCGATAGCCCTCGGGTTTCAGGACGTAGCCGTCGGAGCCCGCAAACATGCCCTCGTTGAGGATCATGCCCACGTCCCACGACTGCCAGTTCAGCGCGACGACCTGCACGCCGGCCCGCCAGAAGAGGACGGGGTCGAAGTTGGACGAGTCCACGCGCATGCCGTGCGGGTACGTGCGCATGAGAAAGTCCCGGTTGTGCAGGAACAGCGCCCGCGGCATCCGCCTCTGAATCGCGAAGGCCGCCTTTTCGGAAAGCGAGAAGATGTGGTTCGGCATCGAGGCCTCGAGCTGCTCCAAGGACTTGAACGTGATGCCGCGGGTATAGATGCCGAGACGGCTCAGTCGCGAGGTTACCTTGGGCGGCTTGACCTTCTTCGTCTTCCTTTCGTTGCCATCCGAGACGACCTCGAACATGCTGTCGTCGTCTAACCCTTCGGCAACGCTGCTTTCGGCGTCGTCCGTACCGTCTTCGGGGACGTACTTGACCTTGATCAGGATCTTTCCCCGTAGCTCGTCTGGCGACGGGAGAGCCTCGGGCGGGGTCTCGGGTACGGGAAGGAGGTATTCCCCCCAGAGCTCTTCCATGATGTCGACCATGGCGCTTTGGTGGAGTGGCGTGCAGTGCACCTCGAGGCTGACGATGAACGGCAGGTCCGTGGTGGCGAAGGCGTAGTCCTTCACGACCCGGCAGACGTCGCGGAAGAGAACTTCGTCATGGTAAAGCCGTGGAGGACTCGCGGCTCTGCTTGGACGATATCCGCAAGCCTGTCGTCGACGGTTCGCCCATCCGGATCAACAGGATCGAATTTGTTCATCATCCACCGGCCAACCTTCATGAACATTCGATCCCTGAAGCCAATGTTTTGCGGGAGCGCATCAGCAGCCGCATTCTCTGATTTCCCGGCCCCTTCCACGTCGAGGCCGGGCTTGTACTGCTCCTGGCCGTCCCACACGTCAATCTCGATGCAGCGGCACCCGCGGAGCAGGACGTCCCGGTACGCGTCGGTGCTGGAGTCGCTCGAGAGCTGGTTCCCGGTGAGGTAGGTGTTGTGGCTCGAGCTGATGTAGTAGCTGCTCAGCGGCCACGAGAGGTCTTGGGGCGCCGCCGGCTCCAGCGCGTTGCCGCACGGCGAGGATATGTAGTTGATCAGGTCGAAGAGGTCCAGCTCGTCCTCGTCGACGAGGTAGCCTGCCGCGCCGTTGGGGTCCTCTGCCTGCACGTGCTGCATGAAGACGCTGACCTGGTCCCGTGTCCATTTGTCGCTCGGGCCGGCGTACTTGTTGAACAGCTGGGAGAGCTGGACAAGGATGGACTCGTCTAGAGTTTCTTGTACCCCGCCGTGCTCTTCACTAGGTTGGCCGCCGCCGGCTTTGCGTTGTTGTAATACAAAATGCTGCGACATGGCTGATAATGTCGTGCTGATGAACACGAAGAGAGAAACGGCCTGAGTTGACCCCCAAACCTCTCGAAGCAATAAGGCAGCCGCCATCTATATAGAGTCAATAATGCACGATGAGTCTCCACTCACAATATCAATAGTTTAGGGTCTTAAGCCATGGATAGCAAAGACCCCACCGTGCCAGTGGGACATTTGCTGTCTTGCCGCGCCGGTAATGTTGCCGGCTTGGACATGGATACTCCACAAACTCATCGGCCTGGCCGTTAGCAAGTTTAAGCATTCGTATAGCATCGCGTCCCGCGGGAAGCATGAATCTGGCCATGGTAAGTGAAGAACGGGACCATAAGTAACGAAGAATTCACATTCCTGCTCTGTTCAGCCGACATAGGTGAAACGAATAAAGTGAACACCCCAGACTAGTAACAAGGGCAGGTTTTCGATTTTTCCAGAGTGTGTCGCCTATGCCAGGGGTCAATCGCTGAGAAACTTTCGTTTTTGCAAGCATAGAAAGAGGCATATCTGAACCTGCCCCCGAGGTTTGAACACCATCACCGTTGAGCTGAACTTGCCTCTTCCACTAGGTATACAAAGGCTTCTTGAATCTGTGATGCGCCAAACGAGTTGACAGAAGAGCCATGGAATCAGCGGCCTCTCTTCTCATGCCTTTCCTGATGAAGATCTCTGCGATATAGGATGGGCTACGCGTACGACCGAGGCTGCTATTGCTGCCTCCAGCTAAGAAGAGAGCCGTCTGGAACACCGCTTCCAACGCGCTTGGAGGGGTTAGGATACAAGAGCCCAGCTGACGGATAAACTCAAGACAATGTAAAATGAGTGTGATGCGGTTGATATCAGTCAGGGTATCTTCCCTGGCATCCCCGAAAGCCGCGAAGACGACATAAAGGCTGTCGTCTTTTTTGCTTGTCTTTGATGTGCGAATGCTGTTGTCCAGGAACTGACTCAGAATTTCAAGAGCGTCCTTGCATGACTAAAGCACCGTCCCAATGATTTTGAGATTATCAGGCTCACTAGGTGTGGTACGTTTCCGAGAGTGTCCACGTCGGGTTGATGCTACTCATCTCATCGTAGGTGGCGCTGGCGCATTGGGGCGGTATATTGTCAACTGGATGATCCAAAAAGGGGCACAGAATATGAGTCTTGTGTCACGCAGCTGAGATTCTCAGAGCCCGTGCAGGAGCTCACTGTCGAAGCTCGTTCGCGGGGTGCCTTGGTGATAGCAAAATGCTGTGACATCACTGATGAAGCCCAGGTCCGTGACTTGTTGAAAGGGCTGACAGAGACATTGCCACTGATCCAAGGAGTCATACAAGCACCCGTAGTTTTGGGGGTGAGTTCACAAGCTAAGAGCTACTCTGAGATCCAACGTTCTCAAAATTCAAACTGACAATAAAAGGATGCGATCTTCAAGAAAATGGCATTGATGACTATAAGAAAGTTGTCCAACCAAAGGTTGCAGGACATAGGTTGGAACTTACACCATGCAATCCTCAACAAGAAGCTAGATTATTTGATAAGCCTCTCTTCTGTGGCTGGAATGAATAGGAGCAAAGGCCAAGCCGTGTAAGCGGCTGCAAGTTCATTCCTCGATTCATTCGCACGTTTTCGAGGCAGCAGACGGCTTGCTGCAACCACTCTCGATTTCGCGCCTGTGATGGAAGCAGGTTATGTAGCCGAGAACCCTCTTCGCCAAAAAGACATCCTCAGAAACTTTGGCGCACATAACATCCTTGCATTGGAAGTAATTGCTATTATTGCCAACATATTGGAAAATCCTCAGCAGTCGTCCCGCCCTAGCCATATTATAGCCGGGCCCAATAAGTGTTCTGGGGGCCCTGGGAATAAGGAAACCTCTCCGAATTTTCTCGAGGATCTCAAATTTGAGGCACTTTCAGCTAAGCAACAGGGCCAGTCCAAACAAGATGGAGA
Organism: Colletotrichum tropicicola; assembly: GCA_025962755.1. NCBI lineage: Eukaryota > Fungi > Ascomycota > Sordariomycetes > Glomerellales > Glomerellaceae > Colletotrichum > Colletotrichum tropicicola. The sequence continues at coordinate 114,817 of JAOWMA010000140.1, forward strand.
AGACACGTTGGATCAACTGCAGGTCAATGAAAGGCTGCTACAAGCTTTCTAAAGTACGCAAGCCAGGGAAATCGTCATCAAAGCCCTTTCACGTAACATTTCATCTACACTGGGGGTTTCTGACAACATCAACCCTGAAAGGAGCATTATTGCCTATGGCCTCGACTCCTTGAGTGCAATCGAACTGAGAAATTGGATTGCCAATTAGTGTCTCGCCAATTTTCAGGTCCTGGAATTACTTACCAGCAGCTCAATTTCTCAACATTTCTGATATCATTATTGAGAAAAGACAGCAAGTCATTGACTAGGACATTGGGCTTTGTTTTTCTCACTAGGTATCTGAAGAAAACAGGCTCGAAGCTCTTCTTATCCTTATGGATGAACAAAAGCAATGTTGGCACCATGAAATCAGTCTAGAAACCTTACCCAGCCAACCCGAAAAAGCGCGTGTTGCCCCAATGTCTCGTCCTAGATGCCTACGTGCACAAAAGGCCCCCATTTCAAGACACTGTCTTTCCCCTGACAAGTCAGTCTGTACTCTCGAACAGCTTCGTGAAGTGCAGTCGCAATGTCCAACTGCTTTTGTCCCACGCCAGAACCCGCGAGCGGTCCCAAATTCTTGTAAAATCTCTTCGCGATCTCCCCAGCCGCAGCGTCATCGGCTCCCCACATGGTTCCAATGACGTGCTGGAAGCCCAACGCCTGGAACGAGTTGGCAAGGTGGATAGCTTCGCCTGCGAGCCTGCCATCCGTCTGCTCCGCTGTTGAACAGGCGGAGAGGTACGCCACAGCACCCTCTCTGAGCTCGACACTGTCAAGATCGGCTATAGTCAGCTCGGCAGGCTTTCCGTCTTTAACAAGCAGAAGCCCGCTCTTATTCGGGTCGTTGCCAATGGATGCGCCGTGGCACGCGAAGTGCACGAAGGAGAACTCCGGTATCTTCTCTAGCACAGTTTCCGGATCCGGATGAGGGAGATGAAACATGTTGTCTGTGCCAAATACGGCCTCAATGGCTTCTTCCTCGTGTGCGGTGTTGAGATCGCGATGCGGAGCCGGGTTCTGGGACATGGTGACCAGAAGCATGCCCTGCCGCTTGACAAGCGCCGGGCGCTTGTCTCTCGCGTATTTGAGCGCTTTGAAAGAGGAGATATATGACGATTTTACCCGGCTGGTCGCGCTTTCGTCAGGATCACCGGCATAGTTTCCTGCCGCATGAAATGGGGCTCTTCCAGCCAAACCACTCGTAATCCACCACAAACGACCTGATGGCGTGAGCTCTGCAGCATCGAGAATTGGACGCACAGCAACATCCCACAACCACTTGAGAACGGTGTCAGTTGAGGATTTTGTAGAAGTGGACTTCGTTTTAATTGCCACCGCATTCCTTCGAGCAATGTTCCCGAGCGAGTTGAAGATCGAGACGTGTTCCTGGAGAGCTTTCTGCGTCATTTTTGTGAGAGGCAGAGATTGGATGTTGTTCTTGGTGACAATGATGGCGTCGCTGCGAATCTGGGACACGTTGATGGTGACGATGGGGCCGTCACTTGCAAGCTGCATCACCTGGTCGGCATTCAGGGGTAGCTGAAACCGCTCAAACCCATCCAAACATCTGATTTCGTCTTCCTTGCGTGACATTTCCTTAAGTAAGGATTGCTGGAGGTCACTGGAATTCTTGTAATTACCGTTGTTTTTCAATTGGCGCGTGGCCTGGGCAACTCCGGCCCTGATGTCGTGGTATGCCTTGGCCAGGTCCGGGTTTCGTCTCTCCAGTTCAGAGGTGTCGGCCCTTGAATCCATGGTGAGCCCTGCTATAACACAGTTGGCAGCCTCCAAAGCTTGAAGGGCCTCAAAGGGAGGGCGCCCCATTTCGAGAGACACTGATGCCGAGAGGCTTCCAAGGCCGGGAATCTCTCGTAATGTCTGTTGCAAGTCCTCTGCGGAGGCTGCTTGGATGTTGCTGGCAGTCAACAGCCCAATGGCCGATTGCAAAATATCATTTGCCTCGGCCAATTGGCAGACGCGCCATTTTAGAAAACCAGCCTGGAGTGCCGATGGGATTCGAACCAGAAGCGACCCTGTCTCTGTCCTTGCCGCCTTGATAAACAAGTCCATGATCTCTGGAATGGCTCCTTGGTCTTTGTCGACCTCGTATCGAGAGAAGAGCATCGAGCCGAGGTTTTTGCGGCTTTCTCCAACGTATCGGTGATCACTCTTAGTGCCAACTAGAGCTTTCCTCCCGTTTTCTATGGCCATGTCAAGGATGCCAACGTGGTTTTCATTTGGCACGGTTGCGCACAGGAGGCTGTACTTGACCTCCCACATGCGCGAGAGATTGGCAAGTAAGGTCGAATCATCGATAGAATGGCCGTTGTTGAAACCGAGGGCACGATTCAGGAGCTCAATGCCCTCGTCCGCGAATTTCGGATCTTGCGAAAGCTTTGCCATGGTACCCATCCACGAAGACACCATGCTATGCATCAGGGCTGAATTCTCTGCGTGAGGCGGCAATATGGCAAGTGCTATTCGGCCGGCTTCCAGTGCCTTGTCAAGAGTTTCCATGGCTAAATGAGGATTTACTTCGCGATGCCTACCGCTTTTCAACTCGAGTACCGCGCCGTGCGTGCATAACCGAGTGGCGCGCGTTTCGTCGTCGTATTGGCCATCATCCAGGTCCTCCAAAATAAGGTTGGACAGTCGTAGGGCCTCTTCTAGACTGTGGTAACGGCCAGTTACTTGAAAGTGAGCAGTCAGAGCCATTACCACGCTGCCGTATTCCGCTTCAACTGTGGCACCCTGTTCGAGTTTGTTGATCGATTCGTAGCCTACTTGTATGCTCCGCTCAAGGTGTTCCAGAGATCCTGTGCTCTCAAAGCGGCGCGCTAGGAGGACTGAGAAGCCCGCCAGAATCCCGGACTTCGATCTGGCTGGGAGAAGTTCAGGAGCGCATGCTTGCTCCACGAAGGCGATGGCTTCGTCAAGCACCTGGACAGTACGGGAAGAAGCCGCCTTTTGGTAAACCATTTCGCAGAGATTGCAGTTTACCAGCTTCCAGTGAGGAGCTCCGCGATCGAAACAGGCCAGTGCGAGCTTTCCGTTCTCGATAGCTTCATCGATATCTTCGGCTCTGTTGGAATATCGGAAGTGGTTCGAAAGTGAAGCGGCCAAGTTGCTGAAGACCGACCCCCTGCTCCCGTCGTTCGGCGATAGAGCTCGGACAGCTTTGCGGCCCGCCTGCACAGCCTGGGCTATATCTTCTGGGTCGTCAGACTTGCTCCATTTTATGATATTAATCATGCATTTGTCGTTGAAGATGGCCGCCCGATCGGGATGATTTGGATCGAGAGTGGCTAGAAATGCGTCGATGCGCCCGACGCCATTTTGGAGTTCCTCGACTGAAGAGTTCCGGGTGACGACAGGGTGAGACTGAGACTGAGACGAGCTGGCCATGCTGAGATTCAAAGAAGGTACGGCTCGACAAAAGGGAAGGACATTTGCACCGTGAGTCGATGGGGAAAAGCTGTGTCAGACATGGAAGAGGTTCGGCTTTTTGTAGTGTCGAACCCTGGTGGTGGTTCGCCATTCGGTTGCCCGCTCCTCACTCGCCAGCCTGCTCTTCATGAGGGTCAGCTGCAGTTAACCGTCTCAGCAAACAGTGTTCTAGCCAGTAGGAACTCGCAATTTGAATACCCTGATACGTCGAGAGCGAATCAGGCTGTAACCTGTGGCTTTTAAGGGGCCAACCGCCAGTGAGATATTTATCTGATCAATTGATCTATTTGATGTTCGCTCAGTTTACACTTGCAACTTCTTCGTCACTTCAACCACCTCACTCTCTGGGGCTTTGATGTTTGTTGCTAATACTTCACAATTTTATTTACCCATGCCTGTGTGAGAATCTCTGACCTTTTACTAAGAGACCAGAGTCCACCATGGTGTCGGACACCGACAACCCTGCCAGATGGGCTGTGCTCATTGGAATCGACCGTTACTCCGCGTCTAATCCCAATTTGAACTTGAATGGCTGCGTTACAGACGTCCAAGAAACGAAGTCCTTCCTCGAATACAGCCTCTACGTTCCCGCCGACAACATTGAGACCATGACCGCAGCTGTCGGGGGCTTCGGCGATACTCAGCTCCAGCCCACGAAGGCGAACGTCATCAACAGCATCCGAAACTTATCCCGTAAGGGAAAGGCGGGAGACTTTGTCTACATCCACTACTCAGGCCACGGCGACCGACTGCCTACGATACACGCCGATCGCAAGGGGGAAAATGCCTCATACGACGAAGTTCTCTGTACTCTGGAAGAGGATATCAGAGACGTGGAACTCGGTGACCTTTTGGACTCCTTGGCCGACAAAGGGCTTTTCATGTGTGTCGTCCTAGATTCCTGTCATTCTGGCGGCGCGCACGTCACCGCACAGAGCTAGAGAGAGTCCGATGCAGGAGGCGAGATATCCCGCCCGGGGGCTTGAATGAAGAAGCGCGAGAGAATTCTGGCGTCCGTGGCGGTCTAAGAAATATCTCAACCATCGAATCTTGGCTCAATCGACCACGAGGGTACAACCTCATTGCCGCGTGCCAGCCGCACGAAGTGGCACAAGAAATTACCACAGGCTCTAGAACACATGGAGCACTGACGCACCATTTAATCGAATCCCTGCGGTCATTTCAAGCGTCCAATAAGCCGGTGACATACGAGATTTTACACCAGATTCTGGAGCCGAAGTTTCGATTGCTGCAGCGCAAGCAGCAGCCTGTGCATTTGGGAGACGAGAGCCGAATCGTCTTTAGGACAGCAAGATCCAACGAGGCCCAGTCTGGACTCATGACGAGCGTGGCCGAGAATACTTCAAACAAGGTTACTATTAGTATCACTACAGGTGATATTAGTGCTGTATACAGCGGTTTGTTAGCAAAGGTGCCTCTGGTTGTGATGGTATTGTTCTGTCTAAGTTGCCTATTTAGAGTGGGCTCTGCGGTAAAGGCCCGTATAAGTTAGAACCTTCTAAATAACTACTTCTAATTAACCTATTAAATAAACTTATTAATAATAAAAGTTAATCTATTACTACTAATTATCCTAATATTTATAATCTCTATTTTTATAATAAAAATAAGTACAATTAGGCTAAATAAGTAATATATAATAATTATACCTTAGGGTATAATATTATATTTTTTAGACTTTTAGGTCTTTATTTATACTTTATATAAATAAGTATAATTATAATCTTACTATACGTCTTTTACCTTCTCTATATCTTTTTATTCCTATTAACC